>BGPR01023563.1:0-24115 GCA_013235015.1 Araneus ventricosus | reverse complement strand
TTGGATCCTGTGGTATCTCTAATTTGCAGTAAGTACATTCTTATCAGCACTCATTGTGTCGACCGCTACCCTACCCAGCTAATCAATCAAAATGTCAAACCACGGAAGGGGGGAAGAAATTCGGAAAATTACGTTCATCTCGCTTTAGAGACAGTTCACAAGAGACGTATATTTCAGTGCTGACCGCTTTCGGCGTATCTTTGACCACACGTTGAAATGCGTGTTATCCGCTTATGGGATAGTCCAAGGTCGACGTAGAAATACGTGTGAAACGCTCAGAGGGTTAATTGGCTAATTAACCGTCAGGTGGATTATCTTCCGCATGACGACGCACCAACTTTTTCATTTCAAACTGATGTGTAAAAAAATGTCAGAGGGCAGACCTGTGGCGAACACCAGACACTTTCAGAGAGACACAGTGAGTGAATGGGAAAATTGACCCAAAAATGATGAGAAGATTTCCTTGTGTGCGACGAGAAAATACCCAACAGATACACAATTTTTGAGGTATTATATTTACATTAACCATTTCCTTCCCAGTTTCTTCACTGGCCACCATCTCTCCTTACTTTACTCCTTCTTATTATTCTGAATTAATTATAAAAGAAAACTAATCCATTAGAAATTAATTACTCATCTTGTCAGAATTAAATCTTAGACGGAAAATGCTCTAAATATAATTAAGATTGGAAGGTAGAGTATAGCAGAATCCAAGCAAAACCTATCCCGTCGTGTTCTTGTATTTCTTTTAATCATGTCGTTTGCTTCCGATTCCTGTTACATCACTCGAAAGAACCCGTAATGCATATTCTTTTAAGCGGCAATGCAAAATATGTTGATTTGGAATCCGCCTCATCGGGTTCCGTTCTCTGTGTAGGCGGAAGGCGGCTCGCCTATTGCACAGAACCTTTACATAGTTAGTTCAGAGGTTCCTAAACTACGACACGCGTTCCCATGGGAGAAAGCTGCAGATCAGACAGGAGTGGACGAGAATGACCATCGTAATTGCGGAAACCAAAAAAAACCTGACGGGATTAAAATAGATTTTAAAAAAGTTTTATTTCCCCAAGTTCATGTGAAACGTGAAATTTGTGCTAGTGTAGATATTCAAAAGCCTATTCATGAAAAAAGAAAAAACAAGACTAAATTAAGACCTATGAATTGATTGATAAATGGTCTTCGCCAAAACCGCCTACCATCATTCATATAACACGTTCATACATATGTCACCCATATCCCCGGAAATGCTGCACTCAAACTAGGCGCAAGTGTTGGTTCTGTCCTTTTTATTTTCTTTCCATATTCGTTCAGAGTTTTAGAAAAATCCGGATTTTTCTCAAATCTTCTGGTTTCGAAAATTATTAGAAACACGATTAAAAGCAGGAGTGAATAATAGAACATCAGGACGAGTTATTCTTTTGTTTCGTCATAATTTGGCTTTCATTCAATTATTTCAATGTTCCTTTAATTTGCTTTGGCGCTGAACTAACACTATCATAAAAATGGAGAAAAAATGCAGAATCACAAGACTCTTCAACTTATCTAAGCCATTAACATCATAAATAAAACATTCCTGCACGAGGGATGGACACACGGCAATTAAGGATACTCAAAAATAATATGACTAGTGTTTTTTGATATAGTTTAGTTATATTAACAAAACTATACCAAACTACGTCCAGTTTTGAAGCAACACGAGGGCTCGTAATTTTGAACTGTTGTCAGATGACGAGGACGACACCTGAGCTGGCACTCCCTCTCCGCACTACACCAGTGGGAGGACTTTTTACCCCATGCGTATGATTTATTGTGCAACAGCTCTCATACAAGATGGATCTTCAGTGGAATCCAGTTTCGTTCCTGTAAATCTCTGACCCATGAACTGATACTTGCCTCAATGCTGCCAATAACATGACTCAGGACAGAAAGATTGGGAGCCGGTCTTCTAGTTCGAATTACTATAGCCTCTCATCATACTACCTCTGTGGAGATTTGAGAACGCCGAGATTCCTATGCGGAAGTTTTATGAGATCCACATTAATACCCTTCTAGCGTACTACGTTTGCGTTTCCACAATTACATTGATATGTAATTGCTATTCGTCTTTGTGAAAACTGCCCCTTCCCTAGATTATACGCGCATAATCAAATCACCCTGAAGATGCATTCTCATAATTTTAAATTCTTTCGTTATTATTATTCTGGTAAATATATGTTTTTGTAATTTTTTTCTTATATTCGTCTCACTCATTCAATTCATTTTGTTATTTTCAATCATAACAGCAGGGGTTGACTAAGCATGTAGGGAGCTCTGGTGGGGAAATTCTTGGTGTCCTCTTACAAGTTGTTATATGAATCTTTGAATAGTTTTATTGAATTTCATATGGGTTTAATATGCTGAATATCATACATTATCTGTACTAATTATAAAAGAAAATGTATGTCTATGTGTGTGTGTTGGTGCTCCACAAGACAGACCGCTAGACCTAGAACAAAAAAACTCTTCAAAACACATTTTCCAGGATCCGAATGGGCATTTCTGGGCCGTTTTATAAAAATTTTAATCATAATTTTAAATAATTAAAAATTAAGCTAAATTTTGGCTATTCCCTTTAATAACTTCCGAAAATATTACAGCACAAAAATTATTTTTACACCATCAAAAAATTTTAAAATATTATCTTTTGAATGATATCAATTAAGTTGTCATGTGATTTTTTCATTAATTTTAATCAATTATTAAAAAAATTTCGCAAAATTTACAACAATACTTTTAATTGTTATAATGAAATTCAAACAGTTTTCATTGTATAAATGAATATATATTTGAGTGTTTCTCTTCTATTGTTGGAAGCTAAAATAATATCCTATTGGGTTTACTTTTTGCCTTTATTTTATAAATTTTTATGTGAAATCTATAAAGATAGTAAGCATATAAGGAAATAATTCAGTAAACTGAATGATTGTGGTTGCTGTGTTTTAATTCATTTTATCAGTATTTGTTTAGCCAATTAACATGATGATTAAATTCAAGTTCGCGTAGATAACTAAAATTAGGTGTTTCATGACCTAAACAATTAATTGACTCCATTAGGAACGTCCAATTAGACAAGGAACAAAATAAGTGCAATGCCACGAAAAGAAAGCTGGCTAAATGTTTACTGCAATTTCAAATTTGAAATTACTTTGCCAACGGAACCTTGAATATCAAATTATGCAAAAGATAGTTAGTTGAAAACATATTCCCGTCGAACAAGCTGGTCGCTGAAGGCAGCTAGTTATAAACAATTTTCATAATTTAAACTGCAGTTGAACTATCATTATTCGAAGATTCGAGTATAAGAATTATCACTTGAAAAAACCCTCTTAATTTGTTCATTTAATTTGTTTCTCTTTGAAACACTAAAAGAAATTCCACTCGCTGTAATGCCAATATCTTTCTAAATCTTTATGGTGTCAAGATTTTTTATTGTACTGGAATTTTTATATCCATCCTATGTATCTGACTCCCAATTAATAAAAGAAAAATTGTTTTATTTTTAGGACATGCGCAGTAAAAAAATTATTTAATTCAAATGCTCACATTTCCTCTAATATTGAAAGTATTTACTTAATATTTTAATAGATTGATTCGCTAACACATTGTCACTTATTCTGTAAGATTCGTATACATTTATTGAAAATTCTGCATGTCATAAGAGAAAAACTCGCGAAAAAGTTTGAGATTTTTTAAGAATACCTTTCTATCTTCCCGAATACGCAACTATTTTTAACAAAATATATGTAAGCATTGATGAATTTTGCAAATAATTATCATCTTTTTTTGCAGCGGAGTGTGCCCAAATTGTTGGCTTCTTCATCACTTTCTGGTCGGTTCCATCGTGACCAAATCTTCACTGTAAAGTGTGAGTTCCGACGATTGTACTTTTCTCGTCTCATTGAGTCAATACCAAGTGGATTTGCTGCACTTCGCCGGGCGAAAGGAGGTTCCGCACGATATTTGGTGGTATTCCATGAGTTTTGTCTTTTCTGTCTTTGAAGATTTGATTATCCCAGTTTTACACTATTTTGGAACATTTCAGTTGCTGCGTAGAGTTAGAACCTCCTATCAAAAGATACATCCTGCTCGAATCGGCGGTGATCGACTTAACCCTCTGAGTGGTTCGGTCTTCTTTGTAAAGCGATTCCAAAAGCGAGCGATTGAAGAACCTTTATCTGTTTTAAAAGTGTGCCTTCCTCCCAACAGAAAATGTTCCGAAAGCGCTGCAGATCGAGTCTCTTCCCCCCCTCTGAACGAGGAACGATTAGCACCCCCCATGGAGAGGATAACCGCAAGAATCTGTTCTATTCAGCTTGGAACCTATTCAAACTACAGTGCCAGGGGAATTCTGGGGTATTTATCTGGGCCTGGAATAATTGCTTTCGGAAGATCCCATCTGTGGCGTGACTGAATATCTTCAAGATGCCCTCATTCTGCATATTGCCCGTGTCCATAACACCAGATGACAAAAATAAACGCCGTTACACCAGACAAATGCCAGACCGTTGGGCCAAAAAAATGAACGCTATATTACTTATTTTTTATGTTGTGAGTTTCTAAAAATATGAACATCATTGAAGTTGCATGAAAGCTGATATTCTTTAGATGTCTGTGACTTCAATTTATTTGTTGTTTATTAATAGTTGTATTTTAGATATTGGCTGTACTTCATATTATTAGTTGTCTTTTTTATATTCTTGACTTCAATTTATTTTCAGTCTACACGTCAGTATATTAGTCTACGAATGTAAAAATAATTTCCCAAATTTTAAAGATCAACAACAATGCCATTTATATATATATATTTTACTAATCTCTATTGGCACTATAAAACTTTTCATATTGTTTCTTGATTTAGTATTCGGTAAAAGGTAGAAAATTTAGAGCCGATCACAAATATAAACAGCGCTTAACTGGATTAATCCGTTTTGTATGCACATAAACACTTATTATATAGATAGTCACATAATAATCTATATTCCAAAATAGTCAACGATAATCAATATATATGAAGGATTATAAATAACCTTCTTAACCCTGAATAATGTTTTAAATAAAATAATATGCTACAAGCCTTTTGTAATGAAACTCGTTACATATGCGTTTTAAGAGAACGAGTTAATAATTCTCAAACTAAAGGTTACATTTTGAAAACTAATGCGCTAAATATTGGAAGAAATAGCTTATTCATATACCTTTATTTAGTACGCAAGAGATTATCTTCTATTATAATAAACGGAAATTTAATTCACCTGAAATTTGAAACTTTGATACTATTGTCCAGGTACTACAGCATCCAGTCGCAAATTTTTCAAAATTAAATTTGGGGACGTTCAAATATTACGTAAGCACCCAAGGGGGGGGGAGGGGATATGCGATTTGCTTATTTTTGCTGACAAGGGAGGAAGGGGAGTATGAGTGATGCTTACGTAAGATATTAAAATCACTTTATTTCCGAAAATCTCTTGTAACTTGCACAAATAATTTAATTTAAAAAAATTAAATTTGAAAAAAAAAAGATAAATTTGGCAAAAGAAAATTGATTTTTGTAAGCTTAAACTTGAAATTGTAAGGAAATTAAACTTACATTTTTTTTTTTTTCATTTTAAGCCGAGTTAGAGTTTTTACTTTCTCGTACACGAAGTATACAAAGAGAAAATTGTAATCGTCAAAAAATTCGAACTCGAGATTTTGACGAATCTCCATGTTTTAGACCTCCCTGAGTCCAAAAAACACAATTTTGGAATTATGTCTGTCTGTGTGTCTGTGAACACGGTAACTCGAAAACTATTAGAGCTACAGGGATGAAATTTAGTATGTGGTCTTTAAACATAAGTTTTAGGTTTCTGTCAAATTTTGGACAAAATCCGTCCACGGGAAGTCTGTCTGTCCGCGGTCATGTGAACACTATAACTGAAAAACTTGAATAGCTAGATGAATAAAATTTGGTACACAGTTTTATCATCATGAATGCAGGTCCGTATAAAATTTTGGGCCAAATCCGTCAAAGGGTTGACTGTCTGTCGGTCTGTATAATCGCGTACTTGTAAAAATTACATCTCCTAAACCCTTTGGCTTAGATAAATAAAAATTGGTATGACGTTTGCTAATATTAATTATAGGTCTGTGCCCAAATTTCGTTTGAATCGGTAACGAAAAAGGCGTTCAAATTGCATAATTAATGTTTCTAATCCGATTCTCCATACGCATGCGTACTGGTAGCAATCTCTGTGCACGCGGAAGGATTACATCACTTTTCCCCTGTTTTACTTGCGTACTGGAAGCAATCTCTGCGCATGCGCAAGCTAACGAACGAGGTCTTCTCCTGTTTTCTCCTCTGCACACGGAGCTTGTGCATTGGCTACAGTTTGATAGAAAATAAATATTGCTAACTTTTAATACATACGCATCTCTTTCAATATGATTTTTCACCTAAATATTTTACTATCACTATAATCTACAATGAAAAACCTTCTGATAGTCATTGAATTCTGGGTTACAGTAGGTTCGATTTTTTTATCCACGCAGGGGGAAGGGAAATGACAAATGTTTGAGAAGTATACGAGAAAGTTTAGGAGAGGTCACTCCCGCTGGTTTTATTTGAATTAAATCCTAAAATTTTTAAAATTAGATTATTATTGTTATACATTTTGTAAAAAAAAAATAACGGGGAGGTGTAGTTTGCTTACGTAATTATAAGAGAGGGGTTTGCGATTTGCTTATTTTTGCTGACAAGGGGGGGAGGGGGTCAAAAAATACCAAAAAATGCTTACGTAATATTTGAACGGCCCCTTTAATTCTTTATTTACAGTTTTTTTTTATCGAAATGTAATGGCATATTGAGTTTCAGGGGCATTAAAGTTTTTTTTTACCCGATTGAAACGAAAATTGGACAATTAGGGTTAAAAGACCACATACCAAATTTCATTTATCTAAGTCGTTGCGTTTAGGAATTATCGTGTTCACAAGCATGCGATTACAGAAACCAACAGACAGTTAACGCGTCGAGGGATTTCGTCCAAAATTTAATACGGACCTACATTCCTAATTTTTAAAACTGTGTACCAAATTTTATCTATCTAGCTGTTTAAGTTCTGAAATTATCGTGTTGATATGAACCCTAACCTACAAATTCTCCTTGGACGGACTTTATCCAAAAATTGATTGAAATATACTAATTTTGTATTAAGTCCATATAAAAGATTCCTTCTTTCTAACTCTAACCGTTGTTGAGTTATTGTGTTCACAAACATAATTCCAAAATTGTGTTTTTCGGACTCGGGGAGGTCTAAAAACTGGAGATTCGTCAAAATCTCGTGTTGAAAAATTTACGATCAACGATTATAATTCTTTCTCTTTGTATACTTCGTTTACTAGAATGTAAAAAAGATCAAACTTTTTTTTCCTATCAATTTTACGAAAATGCGCTAGCTACGAAGTAAAATATTATTGAATTTTTTTTTCTACAGACAATTTTTTGCAAACTTCGCAAAATCAAAGAATAAGGAGAAAAATTTAACACCTATTCGAAATTAATCAGGTGCCTTTTCACAATTTATAAATGTCTTGGACGTTATCGGTGTTATATTCAAAAACATTTTTGGGCCTTTTCATACCAAATATAAAGGAAATTTAACTAACATAAAACTGACACTTTACTGTTTTTCTTAAAAAATAAAATTATAGATCTAATTCAAATATATCATAGAGCTTGGAAAATAAATAAGAGTCTCATTATTATCCATTAAAGTTCAGAATGAAAATAAAAACCTGTATATAAATCAGAATTTTATTTAAAAAAATTATACTTTACAAATCACAGCACACACACAAGATATTGTGATAAAACACACTGTCTAGCATGTGACGGTGGAGTTTGGAAATAATTCAATGCCTGAGACTACTATTATTATTAGAAGTACTGTCTTCAAACTCGTTAATAACGTGTCGGGATGCATTATAGGTTTGTAACACATATTAGTGGATTCTTGTCTCATAGCATCTATTAAAATTCAGCTCGCAATTGGCATAAGAGCTACCAAAAGCAATGTAATTCAGGCATTTAGATTTGATCACTTAATGAAGAATGCATATTAGCAAAACTATAACGCTCAAGGAACTAGTGCATAAATACAGTATCATTGAAGTAAGCATTGATATTTTCTTAGAAATGGTTTTGTGTTCTTACATTTTAAAAAAGAAATAAACATTTTCACTGACTATTGAAATAAACTTAAACTGCAGATGTTATCAGACTCTTAATAAGATAACTAAAAGTCTGTTAAGATCATTAGTTGATATTATTCTTTACGTTTCCATGTAAACCAAAATTTTCTCTAACAAAAATACAATATTTTAAAACATAAAAAATAAAATTTTCATCCCTTTTCTTTAACATTTGTTTCAATGTTTGTTCAGAGTGAGCAAAAAATAAATTGAATAATAATTATTTGAAAAAATAATTGTTTTTTTTTCGGAATTTATTTCATTTTGATGAATTTAAAAGAAATTCTAAGTAGTGTAATATAGAAAACTCATCTAGAAAAAAAACTGCTATAGTTTTAAAAAATCACACCTAAACCTTAGTTATTTTTTTTTCAATTCAATGTTATATAACGAAATAAACAACCCCCCTCTTTTCTTATCACCCCAGGCTTCTCAAATTTTTCTATGCTTGAATGGGGTATTGAAAGAGATTGGGCAACAAAATCTATTTTACTTAACAATTCGATTAAAACATTGATGCATTGAAATAAAATCTTATATAACATAAGTGTATTACGAGAAAACACTTGAAACATAATACAATTTCAATCCAGGCTGACAAACATTAAACCGGACTTATACAGAATCCAAATTCGGACACACACAACTAGAAAAAAAAATCCAAAACTGACCTTCTTTCTGAAAGAAGACCTCAATGCAGATAGCGTTAAAATGCCCCAAGCTATAGGGGTGTGGGGTCTTGGATCCTGTGGTATCTCTAATTTGCAGTAAGTACATTCTTATCAGTACTCATTGTGTCGACCGCTACCCTACCCAGCTAATCAATCAAAATGTCAAACCACGGAAGGGGGAAGAAATTCGGAAAATTACGTTCATCTCGCTTTAGAGACAGTTCACAAGAGACGTATATTTCAGTGCTGACCGCTTTCGGCGTATCTCTGACCACACGTTGAAATGCGTGTTATCCGCTTATGGGATAGTCCAAGGTCGACGTAGAAATACGTGTGAAACGCTCAGAGGGTTAAAACACTGAATCCACTTTAATGCAGGTCGTTGTCGACTTTGAAAGATATCCCATACTGAGGGATGTGCAATGGACGAACCCCAAGTACTCGGAGTAGAACTGCTGCCTCTCAGATGTAGGCAATATTATGACGACTCAAGCAATGTAGATTTCTTTCTATAAAGGTAAGATCGACGTAAGTGAATGACTCACACCAGAGAAACAAGCAAAGAAGACTACACACCACTTGGAGATTAGAGCTACAGGAACATCTCAAGATCTCATTTACAGAGGCATATTCGAAATAAACTAACTGCTCGAAGTATAATAAAGATTGTACTGTTTTTAATAAAGAGAGTATAATGGGGCAGTTTGTATTCTACACACTATCCAATGAATCATAGAGCTCATTAACAGAGAGTTAATTTAATGCAAAATATTAAGAAATGCTGAAGTAAGATTTGTGAAAACTGAATAAGCATCGAGCATACGACTGACGTCGAAAAATGTAACATTGCACATATACTCTCCCCTTGGTTTAGGCACGACAAAATCTAATGAAGACCACATCGGTACAATTTTTTTTAATCGGAGAAGCTTTCGCATGATTTTACTTAGCATTAAAACCAGCCTCGACAGTGCATCGTCTGTCTCGGCTTTTGAAAAAGGGTTACACAAATTAAAACACCATAAAACATTTATAATGTAAAGTTATAAATAATATTATAAAATTTTAAAACCATTAGCACTTATAAAATTCAATTATAGTTTTCCCAATTATATTTAATTATTCCATTTCACTTCATCGTGAATGTGGTTTCTGTATATGTATAATGTACAGGTAAGGAAGAAAAAGTAACCACCTAATATTATTCTGCCGTCGTTCATCTTATATTGAAACAAAGGGTACTAAATCTACATCCATTCAGTGATGTTAAATAGAGATTCGGAGATGGGACGTCGGGCGTCGCCATTGTCTTGAATCATGGATCGAATTGATGGTACTCCTCCTCAAATATCTCTATTGGAGTCGGGAAGAAATTATTCAATGCTTCGTTACTTTATTAATATTAATGGTTTGATTTTTTTTCGTTATCCTCACTTTCTAGATCAGTGGTCGGCAAAACGCGGTTCGCGTGCCTCATGAGTGCTAATTAGCTACTAGAGTGCGGCTCGGCCATGAATCGATTTCGGCTACGTATGATTTTTATAATATCTGGTTTTATTTAATGGAGTGATTATTTGCAGGCACTGTACGTACGGATAAAACGTTATCCGCAGTTACTGTACCTACGAATGAAACGTTGTTTCCAGGTACTGTCAAATTTAAACTTCCTTCTGTAGGAATCTTTTAGGGACCCTTCTTTTTCTGTAGTGTTTTTCTCTTTTATGCTTGAGAATATGAAATTTAATGCTATTTTGTGAGAGTTTTCAATATTTTGATGGAAACATGCGGTGCTTTTGATTTTTCTCATGTGGTTTTCGTTTCCAGTTTCCTATGAATCTGATTTTATATCCTGTAGAAGAAGAATTTATTGAAGATGAAATTGCGTCTCAGATATTTAATCAAAAATCAGATTTATATATCAGATGATATCCATGCCTTAAAAGATGTCTTATTCGTCATTAAATAATTTTAAGCGACTCCAAAGAGAGATCCTAAGTCAATAGCTAAAATCTTATAATAACAACACTAGTAAAATGCAAATTTTCTTTGAGAAACTCAGAATTGCTTAAAGGGTTTAACAATAATACAGAGCCAAAAATATGTAACTGCCTATTACCGTACCGACTCCGAGCGAAGTCTGGGTGGTACAGTTGTCGCGAAGTGGGACTTTTAGTTGAATCTTTTTCTTCCTCTCAGCAACGTCAACAATCAGTGTAGAATTTGTATTTTAGATCATTTCTTTCAAAAGTTACGTCTTTGAAATTCAGTATTTTATTTATTTTTACTCCTTTTTCCAAACTTAATTTATTATCGGTCAAATTTAAAATAACTCCTAGTCTAAAACCATCTGAGCGCCCAATTATTTTGAACTTTCAGATATCAGGTTAGAAAGCTTAGCTTTTAAAGTAAATGAATCGATCTTTTTTTGTATTTAATTATAAATCTGAAATCATAAGAATACTTTATCCATGTTTCTTTAAGAAAATATAAATACAAGCTATCTGCTTTTGAACTGAACATGAAAAACGGAAAAGACGTTTGCGCCGTTCGGAGGGTTAAAACTAATGAAAACATTTTTTAAAATCACACTTTCATTAATGTACTAAATTGTAGAATTGTTTTATTAAAATTAATTTTTACTTTTTAGTCTTTAATGTACAATTCATTATTATAAGCGAAATGAATTATATATTAAAGACTAAATAATAGAAAAAAGTTGTATTAATTTATTTCTCATATTCACTTCAAAGTGGCGCCAATTGCATAAAAGAAGTTTAATTACATTAATACATTAACTGGTAAGTAAGCTCTAAGAATATTAAAATAATGTACTGTCGTCTAGAACTCACAAATGTTCAAAATAATAGACAAGAAAATACCTCTAAATAATGTTTTAACCGTTGGTGCAGCATTTACAAATAACGTATAATACACAGGTAAATTATCAGCAAATAACCTTCTATCCGTAGGTACAGTATCTGCAAGTAACGCTACCCTTTATTTAAAGTCAGTAGCTTGTTTAAACGACTCCTAAAAACATGAGAAGAATTTGGCTCTCAAAAGAAATCTTAATCGTTGTACTTAACATAACATCACTCCATGCCCCTGCAACTATAACCGTATGGTTATTTAAGCAGTGACGCGGTCATGAAGTGGAAGAAAAATCACAACACCCGAGGGGGTGACCTCTCTTAAAACTTGACAATTCTCTATACCTCTGCCTAATTAAAAATGCAACAAGTTTACAAAAATTTACAGGAGCATTAGGAAGTATTGTTATCCTGCTAAACATTATGAAAATATTTTGGAAACACAGAAAAATAAAACCTTGAAAAACACAAAATTACACAGTAATACATGAAATAGCTGGAAAATAATAAGAACTAAATACAATGGAAAAACTATACAAAGAGTAAAAAAAAAACAGAAAATTAAAGGAAAAAGATGAAAAATAAATTAATGCAGTAATACAAATAACATAAAAATGTACACAAGAACAGAGAGATGGGCCGCACATTGTTTTAAAAAGTTCGATTTTGAAGAAGAGTTCGCTGATGGAACTCTATTTGAAGGAGAAACGCGTTGGATCTTGGAAGAAAGTCCTGAAAGAACGATTAAAGCCGTTCTGAGTTCAATAGGGGCTGATGGGCTGATGAGGAGGCGAAGTTGAATGTTGAAACGAGACCTTCCATCTCCAAAGGAAAGGATGGAGTTATGAAGACGCAGGAAGGAAAGTTGAAGTTCGGATGGATTTAAATTCCCTCATCGCAGGAGGAAGAGGATGTTCGGATACAGAAGTTGCTAATTATGAAAATATTGGCCAAGATTGTGGGAATGGCACGAAAGCATTGGACTCAACTGAAAAGACTATTGAAGGAGCGAGAAAAAAACAACAATTAATTGGGATCTGGACGGAAAAGACTGGTTTCTCTTTGGAGAAAGTGGAGCAAATTTTGTATCTTCCTTCTTGACGTTGAATTGTTAGCTACGCTGCGGAACCATTTGGGCTGATGTTGGGGAGGCAAACCGTAGCATAATGGATTGGTGTGACGATTCCCCCACAAGAATCGTTGTACAACTGATCTTTGGGTCTTTTGACTGATGAGTTTACTGATCACTGGTCTTGATTATCGTCTGTTTGTTTCCTACCAAGACTCTTCCCCAATGCATTCTTCAGTTGATTCTTAACTATTTGAAACAAGACTGCAGAAGCATCCTTTTCATTTAAACTCTAAAAGGAGCGAATGACGTGCTAGATGTTCAGAGTCGAAGGCGGAATATCAAATGCCTGAGACATTTTATTTTTTCAAAACATTAAAAAATTAATTGGTTAAATCTGGACTAAAGCAAATCAAGGTTTTAACGGAATAACATCTGATGATTAACGTTCAAAAGAGTTTTTCACTACAGGTATGATTTTTTACTGACTGCAATGTCAGAGTTCTTCCTTTGAGTTTAAACACATTGTTTGTTACAAAATTTGAGTTAAAAGAAAGAAGAGTTAGAGAAGAGTTAGATTTGAAATTACAAGAAAAATTCTCATTTCGGCCAGTATAATCGAAGTCGTACTATACGCTCTGGAAAATCAAGTGAACCATTTATTTCCCCAATATGTTTCAGTAATAGGCTAGTAGATAGGTTAACAGATAACATAAGTTTCACATTTTTTTTCTAATTTTCCGCCAAACAAATTATACTAACAGTGCCAACTACATTATCAACACAGCCCTATTACGTCCGAAAAATGTATTTCACACAGACTTTGCAAAACATTGAAAGTGATACTCAAAGTATAGTGCAATTGTGATTCCGTAAAATCTGAAGAGGAGACTGACAATTAATTCAATACTTAATAATTCTTAAATATTTAACATCAGATATAATTTTGGAAAGAAAAACGCTCTTTCCAAATGTTGTTATATAGGACTTAATTATTGGGACAATTATGGTCGTCTTGCATCAGCATGAATGTATTGTTTCGGTTTAGTTAATGTACTCTCGTAAATCGTTTGTCATACCAAGAAACACCTCACCGATCCGACCCAATAGTGCTTTTTTTCAAAATGATCAGAAGAGAGTTCCCGGTAAATTGTAATGATATTGAATATGTGACTAATTTGAAAAAAGTATTTTTGTTTCAGCCAAAAATTTGGATTTTGAAGTTCCAAATTTAAATTTTCCAAATTCTAACGTCAATTTATAGTCCAGGATTTTTCAAGAGATGTATGTACAAACTTGATGTCTTATGAGATCATATTTCTAAATTTTATCATTGTGAAAACAGTTAACAGCCTATGCTTGTGTTCAACTTCTGAATTCTATTAAACAAAAACAATTCATAAATCCATACTCATTTCAAATGCGTCATTAAAAATTTTCAAAGATGAGTACTAAATTATTTTTTATCATTAATTATTGCTTCATCAGTGATATTTTATATATGAAATTGTGGTTGTGAAGAAATATGTTGTACTAGGATGAGGTCAGATAGTTTTTTTCGGTTGATAAAGGGGCCAATAAGATACAAAGAAATTTCAGATTATTCACTATTGAGTGAGTGATCATTAATAAGGTTTATTTTTCTTAATGCACTTCACCCTTCCTTTATTTTTACACTTCACGCGATACTTTTGAATTCTTTTAAGTAAATATCAATCTGAAGATGTTTTAAAAGAGCTTTTGCATGAATTATACATGGTGCCCACTGAAGTCCCTTAACACACTTTTAAATACCGAATAGCTTCTGTTATCTTCATAACAGTGGTGTCTAGGTATGGTAAAGTCACTATGCGATACTGGTGAAACCACTTACAGCACCACCTGGTGAAAAACGGTGGAGTTAGTTTTATTATGTCTAAAACGGTAGGAGATAGAGGAAAAAAGTTAATTCAAAGTTTTAGGGCATCATCGATTTAGTACAAAAATACACCTTACGGTCATGAATGCAAAAAACTGAACACTTAAAATGCACATATGTTTGTTTGCAGCTTCCGAAACTGTGACGACACGAAACTTGAACGAAAGGAGAAAAGATTGTCTTTTGGACGAAAAACAAGGTCCCAACGTGGCGCAGTGGCATCGCTTGTAATTTATAATCAATCTTATGATAACTAGTTTTTGTTTTCTTCAAAGAATGTTTTATCTCGTGTCGGTGTAGGAAATCGCGAAAAAACAAATACGTGTTTTAAGCGTTCTTTTCTACCATTCATGGCCATAAGGTGTCTTTTTGTACTAAATCGATGATGCTCTACAACTTTGTAATTCACTTTTTTCCTCTATCACGTACCGTTTTAGAGATAATAACGGCAACTCCACCGTGAATAATTGGAAGGATGCTTAATTAAGATATGCCTAGATGATTATAAAAATATTATTGGGAACAGAAACTGAAATACTATTACGATTGAAAATCAAGAGCGTGTAATCAGTGAGCTGATTTCCTGCTTGTTGAGTGGTACTGTGGGCACTTATTATGAAAACGTCCTCCGTCAGTTATGACATACCAGTCTTTCTTTTACTACCCATGCCGCCCTAAAAATTCTTGCTTTATAGGAAGCAATTTCAAGAACTATAACTATTTCAGTAAACTATGTGAAATAAAGAAAAAATTTTAATTTTTTATATATTATTTCAAATTAGAAATAGTGGTAAGGAACAATCAATTGAAATAGAAATTAATTGCCCTTTTTTTTTAAATATTTTAACATAATACCGTCATTTTTTCGCTTTTCACTGAAAAGAGATAACAATTTGCAAAGAATTATTTTCCACAAAATAATCGTCCCAATAGCTTTATTTAAATAAAGCTGAACTGTGATATGATCTTCGGAAAGATAACAGATAGCGTGCTAATGAAATAATTACTGCTTATTAGGTCGTGTAACTAATGCATTGGTTCTCATGACACGACTTCCGGAAATTTACCGCAGGATTTCACAGATCATGAACCTAGAACCCCAAAACACCCCTCGTTCAAAAGTTTATATATATAACGCTTTGCCCATTCTACAGGGTGTCCAGAAAAGGACTCCCTGATTTCAAAATTAAATATCTCGAAAACAAAGATCGATAGAGGAATGCAGTAAACGGTATGTTTATTGTGAAAGCTGTAAGAATTTTATACAGCAGTTTGAAATAATAGTTACAAAAGCTGCTAACAGATGGCGCTGTACGCTGTACAGCTCATATCAGCATACATAACTGAAATAATCGTATGAAATTATTCTTTGCAAAAAATCACATCACAATGTTTTCAAAATGTTCACCATTGGCACAACAGAGGTGGCGCAAACGAAGAATGAAATTTGCCATCACATTTTGTAGTGTCTCAACAGAAATGGATTCACATGCCACACAGATCGCCGATTCAAGCTCGTCCAGCGTGGCGGGATGCTTCGGGTAGACAATGTGTTTCAATGTGCCCCACAAAAAATAGTCACAGGGAGTCAAATCCGGCGAATATGGAGGCCAATCCATGCCTGCACCAATAAATTTGGGATATTCCAAAGCAATGACTCGATTCCCGAAGTATTCATCAAGAAAGCGAAACACTTGTTCGGTACGATGTGGTCGGGCTCCATCTTGCATAAACCATTCAGTACGTGGTCGATCCTCTAACACTTGCTGTGTGGCGACAAATTGTTCCAAAATTGCAACGTAACGTTCACTAGTGACCGTTTCTCGAATGAAAAAAGGGCCAATAATGCCTCTGCTGCATACTGCAGCCCACACAGTAACTTTAGGAGAATACAGGGGTTTCGCTTCACACCAATATGGATTTTCGGAACCCCAAAATCGCCAGTTCTGTTTATTCACGAATCCATTCAGGTGGAAGTGTGCTTCATCTGTAAACCAGATGCAGCCAACATCAAATCCTTCACTATCAATCATTGTGAGCATCTGATTTGCAAAGTCAGCCCTTTGTTGCACAGCTCGTACGGGTATGGCCTGGTGAGTTTGAATTTTGAATGGAAACATGTGTAGGCTCTTTCTCAGTATTTTCTGCGTGCTGGAACGTTTCAAACCAGTCTCAGATGCAATTCTACGGACGGATGACATTGGATTTTGCTGAATAATTCCAGAAACTGTGGCGACATTTTCAGGCGTAACTGCAGTTTGCTGGCGGCCAACATTCCCCACTAGATCATCAGTTACGCTGCCTGTTCGTTGAAATTTGGCGAAGAGCGTACGAATGGTTTTCGCAGCGGGTCCTTTTGGAACATTAAATCGTGCTTGAAAACTGCGCCTTGTTGCCGTAGGACTCTCTTTTAACCTGTGTACTCTAGCACCAGAAAAACGCGTTGTTCAATGGAGTACATGGTTTTAATCTCTTCCTTCGGTACGGTAACCTCCTTTCACGCTTCAATAGTGGAACTGATCGCTCTGGGCTTCCGATCACTATTTATACTAGGCATTACGTATGGCGATTTCAGCGCCATCTATTTGCAGCTTTTGTAACTATTATTTCAAACTGCTGTATAAAATTCTTACAGCTTTCACAATAAACATACCGTTTACTGCATTCCTCTATCGATCTTTGTTTTCGAGATATTTAATTTTGAAATCAGGGAGTCCTTTTCTGGACACCCTGTATATGGTAAACATGATAACTTGAGTAATTATTTTAGATTTTAACTGGCGAGAGGATTACGTTGTAGGGACGGTTAAAATCTCGGAAGAGTTCGTAGATGTGCTCTCCAGCTCAAAGAAGGTGGAAATAGTGTGTGGGGGTATAAATTTTCATTTCCCCATAATTTTCTTACGAATGCAGGTAGGAAGAAAATTCAGATAAGGCGAATCAACACGACACGGTATTGTAACGAACAACTTTTACATGTAATGTTTTTGTGGCTACAGTTGGTTAGAAGTTTTGACCTGAAAAGTGATTTTTTTTTCTTATTTCTCCGAGCAGAAGGAATCCACCTTTTAATTCCGGCTTACCAACGAAGATATTTTTAAACTATGAATTTTTTAATTTTTTTCTTAACATCAAAAATATATCAACGTTTAAAACACATAATAATACCAATGAAAGCAATCACTCTTCAATAGAGTCTGAAATTGACAGTGATAAGTTATTATAAAGATAAACTGATTTGTTCATAAAAATATCTCTTCGTTTAAGGTAGTTGTTCTAACGAATAGAATCAGAAAATTCATATTAGTAACATCATAGAACTGTGGTGAAGAAGAAAATTTAGAAATTCGATAGCTTACTACAGTTTCTTTGTAAAATTCCAAAATGTTGAATATGCAGTAAATATTTTAAAAATTTCTAAAAGAAAAGTAGCCATTTCTTTGATATGAGAGAAAATTCCCAAAAGAGATAATTTTATTTATTAATTGATAAAAAAATATATGGTCGTTAAAAAAAACAAACTTTAAGGGTAGTTTAGGCATGCGATAAACATCCAAAATCAAATAGGAACATGCGGGCGGAAGCGCCATCTGGACACAGCGGATGGCATTTAAAATTATACAGTACTAGCCAAAATTGAGGATACTTTTTCAAATTTGATTATTTCCTTGAAAAAAGCACAAGATACTAAAACAAGCTTTAGGGTTTTAAAACAAAAATGTACAAGAGAGATAAAAATCAATTGCAAAGTACAAAAATTGTTCATAGACCCACGAAAAAACACCAGAAAACAGTTGAATGCTTGAAGACAGATATGTAGAAAGCATAAAAATCTTAAAACTTATTTATATTAAAACGTAAAAAAGTAAAAAAAATCATATCATGTGTTTAAAAGTTGTAAACAATTCAAATTGAAAACACCAGGAGACATGCAATAAATATCAAGTTCATCAGAGAACCGGTTAAAAGTTCGGCAAAATTTGTACAAAGAGAATCTTTTAACATAATTAAATTTCGAATATACATTTGGGAAATAATTTTAGTTCCTTAAAGATCTGGTAGTCACAGCGAAATTTATAAAGCTCAGTATATCATTAAAATCTATTGAACCATTAATGACTTTGTAAAAGAAGACAACGCAAAAAAACATTACGCCTGGAACATAAACTAAGCATATTAAGGATATCAAGTAGACGTCAAGAAGATACATCCTGCAAGAAAGATATATTTTTATTTCAAAATAAATATCGCAAGAAGTTAGTTTGAACTCGCTCAATAAATTCAATTTTATTCCGGTAATTGGGATCCAGATAATATTACAATATTCCAGATTGGATCGGACATGAGAGAAGTGCAATACTCAGAAGACAGGTTCACTGGAAAATTCCCTAGTTTTGCGCTAAAGAATTCCAAGCCTACGATGTGTCTTAGAGACCATGGAATCAATGTGTTTTGAAAATCAAGCTTAGTGTCAATGATGACACCAAGAACCGTTACTGAATTTGAGCGTGATAAAATAAGATTGTTAATTTTATAAACATGATTCAAAGGCTGAGTTTCTCGAGTAGGGGAAAGTCGGGTAAGATGGCGACCTTAAGCTTTGGAGATTTTTCCTCACCTCAATATTCGTTGCAGGAGGATTATTGTTTCGTCAAAATCTTCTTGCAACTCTACTTTAAAACGTTATTTTTTTTAAACAAATATTTTCACATTTGAGACCCCAAAATTTCATTTTAGAAAAAAGTGTCATTTTCGTCATCTTACCTGACTGGCGGGTAAGATGCGGAACTGAGATTACAATTTAATTCAACATCATATGCTATCAAAAAATTAATTCAAACTGTTGAGATCACATCTTGATCACAACGAATTGCACATAACAGAAAAGAAACATAATCGGACTACTAAATTCAAACCTTAAGAAATGAAATGAATTATAAAAATCGTATCGCTATGGGCCTTGATTTTATCCCAGACAGGTGGAATGGGCCAGAACTTGCACATAAAACATTGGAATCCCAATTCCGTTTTCCTTTTCTCACAGCAAATGACGCATTCTTCATTATCTAGGTCCTCTGGGTCCAGATTGTCATCAGCGTCAAGGAAAGGAAATTCGACTGAATGAGTTGAGTCTTCATATTCAGATCATTAAAAGTCGAGGCGTCGCTTAGCTACTTTCTTCTGTTTTTGTATAATTTTTAGCAAGTCTGTTTCGTTTAGTTTTATTAACTTCATGCATCTCCAACTGTAACAGTTTTCGTTTATCGTCTTTTTCCTTTTTTTTTCTTTTTTTTACTGAGATGCTCAGTCTTCACTGGAGTGCCAGTGAGGTGCATGAAGAGGAAATGGCATTCAAGTGGCAGGACGAGCACATGAATTAGCGAGGAGGGGCTAGTCATCTTACCCTCCACCCAATTCGTCATCTTTCCTGAATTCATCTTCTTATTTAAAAAAAACATTGAAGGACATGAGCTCATCAGAAAAATTAAAATAATACATTATTGAACACGTTCTGATCAGCTGTTTACGAATATCACATATATAAATCAAAAATATTTACTCCCTAAAAGTTATCTCTTATAGGGTTAAATTATTATAACATTTCAAAAAAATTAACGATAATGACAATAAATAATGTATTTAGACAGAAATAACTACAGATTAATAAATTTCTTTACAAATCTTTTTTATTACGAAGTCATATTATTCAGGAATTAATTTATCAATGTTCGGGAAAACAAAAAATAATGAATATTTTGTCAAATCATACCACATGAGCAGCATTTTGAAATGCTACAGCAATAGTACAAAAATGAAAAAAAAAATATTTTTTCATATACAAAAGCGAAAATAATATTTTAAAATATTACTAATTGGTAAATCAGATTTGATGAATGTTTTAAATATTTTTAAACTTATTGTTCTTATATCGAGGATCTTGAATAATAGGTATTTTAAAGAGATAATCGATTTTTTTTCCTGACGTAACTTGTCATAGTCCACAATTTATTAAATAAAAATAAAGATATCCAGAATGTATAATATGGAAAGACATTCCATTTATCCATACCAAAGAAACAATTTGGCGCCATTTAGGTTGGGTTTAGTTGGAAATGAGAGGATTCAAAGTAGTTAATTGCGATTGCCACACATGCGGCGCTGCTATCTTTTATTACATGCATGAGTAAATCCTCTGTGTCTTTTAATCCTTCGTTACATCATGAAGTCAAGAATATTATATAGCTCGAGTCGTTTTAAGAAAGATACATTTTTGCAAATTTGGAGATATTGCGAAAAGTATTGTAACATTGAAGCTTTCGTATCACATCCGAAACAAATGGTAATAGCACTAATTTTTATTCCCAGCCCGGAAATAATACTCCAGGCCTTATATTAAAGAAAAATTAACAATACAAGAGAAGAATAAATTCGGTAATTATTTTAAAATTTTATATAGAAATTTATTCAATATTAAAAGTGGTAAATTTTTATTTCACAAATTTTAATTCCTAACATGCAAAAGATGATTTCTCATTTTGACATGAATAATATTTATTCCCTTTTGTAAAGCTGTCTAAATTCTTAATTTTTTACAAATATAAATACAGAGAATACAAACAATCCATAGATGTTTCAAGAAACCATAAAATATAAGCCGATTTTTAAAGTGGCGCACTTCATGCACATTGTTTGGTTTTTTTCTTCTCATGGAAAAACATTTAGTAGAAAACTTCCCTTCAAGCGGCAATACATGAAGCAACTACCCATTAGAAATGCAAATTACACTGTGATTAATAAACCTTGAGAACCCAACAATTCAATTTACGATTACGTTAGTTGTATTCCAGGCAGTTTATCTGAGTCCGGTTTTTGTCCGAGGCTGTGTTATTTTTTACCAATCTCTACTAGTCTATAAAAGAGGTTGCCGTGTTAGATTGTTCAAATGCTTCACCTTTTAAAGGCAGAATACGACTTCTGGAAAAAATTTCGTCATCAACTTCTACATTCTAGTGCTTTCACATCACCATGTTATTATTACAGCTGATTAAAATTGGACGGTACTATGGGTTCCATATAGACAATTGAAAACTATCCGGAGTTTGTTTCTACTTGTCAAATCAACACCGACGAAGACTAGGTGATAAAGCAGAAAGGTTTCTAGTTTGTGCAACAAGTGCCAGAAGATTTAGGATATCTAGGGACCGAATAAGGCGCAATTCCAAATGCAAACATATGAAATTTGATTAGGGAAAATTTGTGTATGTTACAGATGTCGCATCTGCATCTGAAGATGTATGTTGAAAACTCAGAGAGACTATCTCTCTGAGTTTCAATCAAGTTCTATATGAAGGTGGCTATAATTCAGATGTTTTTGAATTGCAAATTGATAATTCCATAAATCTAGTAAAGAGATGATTTTAAAGGGAGATACTTGTAAAGGAGTCAGTACAAATGACGAAAGAAATCCACTGTTGTTTTCACAAAAGAATTAGACGTCTTAGCATAAACGCCATAGAAAAATACTATAAAAATAAATTTACCGCAGACATCAATGAAGAGTGGCAGTGGGAGGGGAAAGAGCCTTTGTTAAAAAGATAAGATTGCTCCAAACCGTTTACCGCCCCTATTGAAAAAGGAGAATCGAATAAGCATACCACTTTTCGGGCTCTCAGCCCTCGTCTATAAATTTTCATGTCGGACCGTCTTGGGCGTTACGGCCGTCAGAGGGTTAAATGCAAGTTTTGAAGTAATTCCGCAAGACATGAAATTTTCACTCATTTTTGAAGTAGTAAAACATATGATGATATATAATAACAATAGCTTTAATAAGTAATATGAACAATCATTAATCCGATGAGAGTTTTGAAGAATGAGGTCTTCTGAAAGATATGTTGCTGTTTTGAAATGGTCGATCGTTTTGAAATTCCAAAATCGAGTTTTCGGAACAGAATCCAACCATTTTTATTTTTTTGTATTTCGCGATTGTTGTGAGAAGATATTCTGAATTTTTGGCTTTATTGTATGAAATTCTTCGCATTTAGAAAGGATTTGTGTTGAACACAATGATATCAAAAAATACGAGGATGAAAACGCTATGAATTACAATTTCAGGTGATTTATAAAATAAAATGTGTATCGATTCAATAAGATCATTCAAAATTGAATATGAAGCAGTGATATTAAAATTATTTACTGATAAAAAATGCAGAAATAAAGCGCAACAAAAAATGGTAGAAATCATTGTAATTTTAATTTGTCTCAGCAAGCAATTAATCTTTACACCAATGTTAATATTTCGTTAAAACAGTTGATGATGTTTTAATCTGTTTACTTTCTCTCATAAAACAAAACTGACGATTTTAAAGTGGGTTTTACAAAAAAAACTTCATCAGAAGATGCAATTGAAACATACAAATTCTACACAAACATAATAAAATCAGTAAATAAACATTCCATGCCTTCTCACTGCACGTATACAAACAAAGTTATAACTGAATGTCTGCAATTATCTGCTTATTTTGAAACAAGCATTATAATTAGAAAATTATTGTAACTTAAAACCTCAATAAAACAACATTCGTTACAGCTTAGTAACAGCCAAAGAGGCATCGAAAACTGTTACTCGAGAATCAAATCACCTTTTAATATATCTTTCAAAATGCAGAAATATTAAGCCTCTGAACGATTAAAATATGAACTTCCATATGTTGGACATTTTTAAATATTGTTACAAAGATGTAATGTCGTTTTCCTGCCTCACTAGTCTTATATTTGTGGAGGGAGTTTTACACAGGTAAGCATGGAGTAAGGGGCCCCCGCCGTTCCGGGACCCTTGACCTTGGAGAAAACTTGGTGACCATATTGGCGACTTTGCGACTCTGGCGACAAATCGAAGATACCCGAAAATACTATTACTTTCTCGATATTTCTATTAGGGGCTAAGATCCAGGTTCTTATTGAAAATTCTATGTAACATCAAATTCTGTCGGGGATGTCTGTTATAAATAGACCGCGCTTGGATCACAGGTTTTTGTTGATCGACTGAAATGACTTTGGAGTTTTGACTGCAGAGCAGGTTAGAAAGCCGGTGATCTCAGCGCTATTGAAATTGCTGTTTGTGTCATTATTAGTGATTTGCTGACTGTTTGTGTTGCTAAATCTGAAAGTTCTGAACTGTTATTACCTGTGAGTTGTGATTGGTTTGCGTTGCTAATCTGTGCGAGAAATATTGTTCCTGTTCCCTGTGATACGTGTTTTCCTATATATTTGTGAATACACCTAAATTCTTCATTATCCTGCGTCTTAGACTGTTTACACCATA
>BGPR01023562.1:0-24117 GCA_013235015.1 Araneus ventricosus | reverse complement strand
CGTTTGCGGTGCTAACGGTGATCCAAACCACTACGCAACAGTCTGCCCAGTGACAAAACCCTTTCATTTCACGAAGCCCAGTGCAGAAAACCTTTCGACGTGGTGTGCAAATATTGTCCAAGAAAAAAGATCCCTGGCACGACTCATGAATATTATGAAGATCCTTAATAAACGAAGGCATGCTATCATCATGGATTAAGAAAGACTTTTCTGGCATCCACCAGCAATTAAGACTTTCATCGCAGACTGTTTCAGTTTACTTTTTGTGTTTCTTATTTTGTTGTTTTAATTTCTTTCCTTTTCTTTTGTATTTCATCTTTACGCTGAGAGGGTTTTCTTTAACCCTAAACCTTATCTGGTCTGTACCCTGTGGATTAATAATATAACTCCGCTGAAACAATGCATTGCCGGGACACAACAGTGAGATAAATAAAAATCGCCCTATTCACTTGAGAAAGGAATAAGAAGCTTGCAAAGTTTACCGATATTTTGCAGATGCTGTCATTTGTTCAAGTCAAAATACCAACTCCTAAAAACTCTAACTCTTAAATTTATTCGACGATTACACGTATGCTGTCTCTTTAAAAAATTATAAAAAATATAGAATAATTAGTTTAAGTTACAGCCAACAAAATAACGCCAAATTTTTTTTCTAACAATTTTTTTTTACAAGAAAAAAAATTTGAAAAATTCTTTGAAAAATAAGGCTTTTAGAAAGCCTGAAAATCATGTATTTGCTTAATTAGTGCTACCATCTATTATTAAAAAAGAAAGCTGAAAGTGAATCCTAAACCTATTATTTTCTATTTATAGTTGAATTTAACGGTTTGATTTAGGTGTGCCATCAGCTGGCACACTGCTCCGCAAAGGGTTAATAAGACTTTTAGGAAAATTATATTCAGCAATTTAAAGAATACTCTGTTAGACGCGGCCGGTTTTATGTTGCGATGTTTTATCATCGTTTCTCTTATAATTTACTTTCATTCAGCGAAATTTCTAGAAGTTGTGTTTAAAATGTTATAACACCATTCAGGGAAATAAAACTTTATTGTTTCGAACAGGTAAATGGGATCCCACTGAGCTTCCATTTGAACGGTTAAAGCAAATATTGGCGATGGAGTTCAGCCAGGCTCTCCGTGATCCAACGACACAGATTAACGGATTTAAAGTAATTCACGACTTGAAGGGACTGTCTTTCAAGCAAATGAAGTACTGCACACCAAACAACTTGCTTCTGTTTTACAACGGTACTGTGGTGAGTTCATTGTATTCCTTTGTTTGAAAGCCTGAATGGAAACGGAGCATTTTGGCGATGGGCAAAAATATCCATTGAAAAACTTATGTTGATTTGTTTTTTTAAGACAAAGATTCGGTCTTCTTATCCGATACATCGTATCAGGATAAAAATTTATGCTGACTTCCCTTGGCTTGATTGCATGAGGCGTTGCTATCTGTGCATGACATTTTTATATCACATTTTATATTTACAGAAAGAATGACAGGCCAATAATATTATCATACTAATAAACATCCAATGTTTTGATGTATATTAACATATTAGTTAGTAGTCAATTAAAATATATTATATTTATTTATGTATGGTTGGACTAGAGCTTTTAAAAGTTTCACAATCTTTCTATTTTGCTGCACGCTGTCGAATAAAGGAAAAGATTGGTATAAAATTTCGCTTCAAACACATTTGGAAAAATTTATTAAAATTATAGAAACGCACGGAAATATAATTGAAACCATTGAAAAGGTTATTTTTTGCATTTTAATGTAGTGTCAAAATGTTATTTGTGCAATATGATGTCTCCGAAGTTAATTGCGGAAGAACCTTAACATTATAATTAATTACAAATCTTATTAAAGTCGTAAAATGCCCTTTGTTAGTGATCACCGACTACCCAAGAAGCAACTAATAACTGCACTGCCGTATTTAGTATCCTAACTAACAATGGTCGGCCTCTGCAGAGGCTTGTTCTGAACGAGCTAGGCATCTCAGTTACAGTATGTTATCAGCCCTATTAAGGCATTATCGTTTACTTTAAGATGCTTATGAGGAACACTAACATTATAAATTAATTTACAATTTTCCATTAAAGGTTTTAAAATCACCTTGTTAGTGTTCCATGCTACCCAAGAAAAACGAACTGCACTGCCGCTGTATTTGTTATATCTAATAGACAATGGTATGCTCTGAGCGTTTTGAGACTGGGCATCCAAATTAATGAGATAATGTACAGCCTAAAGCATTATCCTATTAAAACTGACACATTCGCTTTTTCTGTGATTTTTTTTGTATAACTTGAGTTCTAGTTTAAATGATATCTTTTTTAACGGGTTCCAGATTTTAGAGCTGAAGAGATTAAGAAGAAAAATGAGATCGAGAATTTCTTATAAAATTTTAATAGATCCAATAACATATTTTGCACTATTGTATGCTTATAATGGCAAATACTATCAGGAATAGATTTTTTTATGGGCTTCTTTATTCGCCGAATTAGGTATTCGGTAACCTTAAATGAATTTAATACTTGTTGCATCATTTTTTACATTTTTCATGGAATTATCAGTATAATCATTAACATGGAGGTTCAATCAATCTGCTCTCCGTTTACTCTAGATGATAGATTCCTATCTCTATGAAAGTCTGTGCTTGAAAGGACTTCAGGTTTACAAAGGTTTTGATTTTGTAAAAAAAACAGTATCTCTCAACAAACGCAACACAGAATTCTTAGAATTTGACTACATGAAGCACCTTATGAAGTTTTTTTATTTGTGAGATCATGAGAGGTTTTATTTTGCGATACGACATAGACGCGAACATATGGTGGTACAGCTCGTCTCATGCAACGTTGGTGAAACGGTTGCCGAAGGTTAATGTGTTTCATGTGCAGCATCCAAAGACCAAGAATTTTCGTCTCATTTCTTCACGAGTCTCCTGTTATTGGCATTGACTGCACTTGGATATACGAGATATTTGGTTGTTTCCTCGTTGGAGAAGAATCTGGAACTGCATTTCCATCAGTTGTATCCACCACGCCATCTCCGATGTTTTAGAACTACGTCAGATGAGTCAATGACAAATTGCTGCAACGGTGGATTAGTCGCAGAGCAGATGACGACATCACTCTTAATGAATGTCTTCCAAGAAGCCTTCATATAACTCCTTGCGATTTTTTTCTGTGGGGCTACACAAAAGGTAAAGTTTTTTTTTCTGTTACTACCGGCGATCATTGACAAACTGAAAACGCGAATAACTACAGCCATCCAAACTGTAACACAAAAAGTGCGGAATGAGTTCTCCTATCGACTGGGTATTGTTCGTGTATCTAGTAGTGGATGTTACATTGAACATTTATACTTTTATAAACTTTAAAATGTTATTTTTGATTTAGTTTGTACAAAAATGTTGTATCTTCTTCTGTTTTGTAATTGTAGCCTTTCAAAGTTCGGGTTTTTTTTTGTAAGCACCCTGTATAATGGATTTTTCATTGATTTATTTTCAGAGCTGTTTTCCCGCAAGATATAAGGAAGTGCATGTCATCAATGAATCCTCATTAATGAAAATAATCTGGCGTATGGGCAAGCCTATGCTATCAGAAAAAATTAGAAGCAGAGTAAGTATATTTTATGCTTTCCTCTGCCAGAATATAGAGAGTATACATTTAAAAAAACATTTAAGAGTAACTGATAAAACAAATAACGTAGAAATAAAGCAGCCTTGTTTATATCTATCAGTAACCGATAAATGAAACGTGATAGTAAACAAATATTTGAATTCGATTAAGTTACAAATTTTGAATGAGAAAAAAAATGTTTATCTTAAATAACACCCATTATATTTAGGAAATAAGGAATTTTGATGAAAGTAGTGTTGTATTGCAAAGAAAGAGAATAAATCGAAGCAATTAACTGAAGTTTTACCAATAAGGCAAAACTTTGTCTCGAGGGGCTATTACCAGTCTATTAACTATGTATTCGAGAAGTCCTAGACAATCCCAGATACCACTTCAAATGAAATTACTTTATTTTTCATGTTTATGTGCATCGTCAGTAAACTTTCTTTTACATGTCTTTCAGAGCATCCAAATTCACTCATTCCTTCCAAAATTAGTCCCATTTCCAATCTTGGTGTTTCCGATATGTTCATTATGGTCGAATAGCATTTGAGACACAGCAAAAGTACCTAGCACCGGTACTCATGTACACAATCGCCGTCAGTAAACTACTTTACCAACATTGCAATTACTTGTAAATGTCTACCGAAAATTCGGTCAAAATCTATTGCAAAATGATTTAATTTATCATGTTTTCGACAGTATGCTAAAGTTAGTTCATAGAATACCTTAAACTCTCTGAATGACAGTGCATTGTGAAGTTTTTCATTTAGAGAAAGAAATTTAACGAAAAGTTTAAAGAATATATAAAATAAGAAGGACGCAAGAAAAGTCATATTTGCAAACTGTATCAAAAGGAAAGAATTGATTTTGGAGAAAAAAAAATGAATATGAAAATACAATCCAAGGCATCAACAAAATAATTTTCTCAAGTAAGGACACATTTGAAGCATTAAAATCCAGCTATGAACAATAAGGAAAGGTAAAAATAATTTTCAGTTTAATGCCAACGACCAACAACTTCGACTGTTGGAAAATTGATTTGACAAAAGATCTGCCATTACGAGCCAGCTCAAGATTAAAATGTATTCAAAATTAGCCTTATCCGAATCCCATACAAAATTGCGACACTTCTGTACAGACATTTTATTCTGTTAAAGCCGAATCTAATAAATAAAGCAATAAAATTTTTTGTACTTTCATAATTTAGGTGAAGATATCTGAAGTGCGTTCTACTTATAGATCAAAAAGGAATGAAATTGTCGCATGAAAAATTTTGCTTTAATCAAATGAAAAGCTGATTCATAATTCAACGCATAAATTGTTAGGGGATGTAGGGAACACAAAAACAAGCCAAAACTATGTGGCATCATCGCGGCATCTGGCAATATCCTGAATTGTAAATACATGCAGATTGGATCCGCCCTCTTTGTGATGTCACCCATCGACCAATAGCGACCAGCCTGTTGCAGTATATAAGGACTGATTGCTACTGTTCATTCTCTGCTCTTCCTCTTTTGTATCATTTTGATAGCTAGCTGTATAATGATTTTATGATTTAGTATTTTAATTTAATTGTTGTTTCATTAAATTTGTTATTTAGTTATCGATTAGTCTTGCTTTGACTTCGTCACCAGTTACGCACAATGGAGTACTTCTGATTTATGTGGAATACAGGTATGATAGATTGAGAAGCCGAGTAGGATAATATCGTACTAGATAACACGTAGCTCTTGAGTGTCAGTGGTTCTATGTACCGATTACCTCAGCAACTATCTCGCCTCTATCAATGCTGTGAAGTTAACTTGACCTAGACGTAGTCCCCTAGAAGTTACAACCATATAGGGAGATCAGGAACACCAACCAGATGAGATAGAGGGCACTGTTTGTCACCGCTAGAATTGGGTTACAGAGCTATTCGTTTAAAATTTCGACCTTGCTTAACTGGTGGACATGCAGATGGTATATAGAGTTGTTGATGGCAATGGAAGGGCAGCGGACAAATCTATGCGGAAGGCCCATTATTTTCGAAAGAGTTCTCCAAACTATCTGTTATCGTCTTGATGCTTGCATAACTATGAATGGCAAAAACTTTGTGTAGTTGTTGTAAAAGTGGACATGTGCACGTTTTGTCAAAGTGTAAAGCTACGCCAGAACAGGAATTTCCACCCATTTTTGGTTTGTCATATATGCATCTTCATATATCCTTTAGCTCATACTGGTGGAGTTACCTGTCATACATTTCTTTGTGATTCTGGCTTGTTTTTGTGCTTCCTACATCCCCAGTTCGCAAACAGAATATTGGGTCATCTTCTATACTACAGTGAAACTTGTGCATTACGATACTATCTATAATGATAAACCTGCTTATAACGCCATTTTCTTTGGTTCCGGCGGAATTCCTATTAACTTAATGTATTTTCAACCTGCCTACAACGATAATCACTTCTAAGACTCACCTATCTATAGCTATAATTTTACTTCTTTAGAAAGCTGGTACAGCGCAATTTCGATTTATTTTCTTGGAAAATGACACCATATGGTCAAAGAATTTCAGATACCAGGGGAATCGGAGGGAGGGGATCCGAGGGAAAATGATTGAAATGTGCACGGATATTTGCTCTGCCGCTAACCCCTGGTACGAACTAGCCTGTTCATTCGCATTTACGATTAAGATTGACCACTTGTTCCTTGAAATTTGCTTTTGATGCATTAACAGCATGAATCTGGAATGGCATAGAGTAAAACATTGGGATTTGAAGAAATGCTACAAATAATTTCGGAAATCGATCAACAACTAAAGCAAGTTGATGCTACTAAAAAATGCGGGATTTTTCGATGGATGATAGCTACTTTTCTGAAAAGATAAAGAAAAGACATTGGAGACTTTTCTTAAAAATGTAAAGTAAATAGGAAATCAAAACGATTTAAAGGTTCCGTAAATGATGATGCTGATTCTCAACTGAAATTTTCATTTTGCAGTTCTTAAAAATATTTTAATATAAAATTTTTTGTCGGTTTGTAAAATTGTATATCTTATATGTTTAGAAAATAAAATTTTCTATCTACTATTATTTGTAAGAGGATTCAAAAAGTGCAATAAAATCTGGTAGTATATTTATATATACACACTGTAACATCTTCGGACAGAACGCCGCCCCATGCCCTCGTGCCTGATGCCATTACAGTTACCTAACCGGTTGAATGGACATGTAACGACATCTTCGGACAGCAAGCCAGAAAAGCGAATTTTCTCCGACCCCACGGTAAGATGGAGGAACGAAAGAAAAGGCGCAGAGTGAGGTGACGAAGGGGGTCGGTTGAATGACCGGAGATCGCCGAAGGACACCAAAGGAGGTGGACAGAGAGAGCTTTTAACGGTGGCCGACGAGGAAAAAGAGTGCATGATGGAAAAAATTTTGTTTAGAGATTTCATTGGTGTAAATAATGGATAAAGTGTGTGTATCGAAGTTAATCGGATGCAAATAAATCAGCTGTAAATACAACCCTTTGGTCTTCTTTGACTGGATACATAACATCAAGCTGTACTTAGTGACGACGTTACAACACACATACAAAAACTGGATGCGCAAGTCCTCAAATACTCTTTAACGATTATCTGTCTATAACAATACATTTTCTTACCCTACAGTATCGTTATAGACAGATTTTACTGTATACGCTTTAAAAAATTAACTGTAAAAATCATGAACGATAAGAAAAAAAAATCAATCTGTACATATATTATGAGAATTTTATTTAAATGGTCAATTTACGGCAGTTACCTTGTTAATTCAAGGATGTTCTAGACACTTACGATTTCAATAGTTTTCTGTCTTCAAACGTTTCTGTCGCACTCCATTTGCCATCTTCAGTCATAATTTAAGAACTCACGAGACAGAACATTGTTATTCTACTATTTCTTTACTTCTTATAATTCTTCTTATCTTATTCAATAAAATGCTAGTTAAATGGATATGGAAATATTTGCATTTTTCAGGTACGTTTTCACAACAATACAGAAGAGCTGTTTGATTACTTTCCACGTGGCATTATGCCTGCAGAATATGGAGGAGATATTCGAGAAGCTGATATGAAGGACTGGATTAGAAGAGCTAATAAAGAACAAGAAAAATTTACATTGCGAGGGCAACCCAACAACTATTAATACCAATGTCCACTTTTGTATGTTACTCATACTGTTGTTTATCAAACAGAGACATAAATATAAGGTTATCGTTTAAAATAAATATAGTTATTACTTTTGATGTTTTAAAATTTTTAATGTGCCATGCAGCATACTTAAAAACTTCTAGTATTTTGATGCCTTTCAACAAACAGTGTTATCACAACTTATAAGAGTAATAAATGCTTTCTGCCAAAATTAGAGTAAAAAATTATACTGCTTAGTCTTAATCTGTCTTGGCCATTTACGCAGAAAAATAGCAGCATTTTGAAAATCGCGGGATATTTTCCTTTCTGATGAGCAATATTCAACATACAAATCATTTTTAACCCATGGTCCGCACACTTTTAGTTCTAAAATCATGCCCAGAAAGGTTCTTTGTTTTCACTTGTTTGTTCCTGCCATTTGGAAATTAAGTGCCAGGTTTTCCAGATTTTTTAGTGAAAATTATTACATTTTCCTACTGTTTTTCCATAAAAACTCTCCTTGGTCGCAACTGTAATTTGCTTATCATTACTTATTTTGTGTTCCCAAAACAAATTATTGCCATGACCATCACGACGGTTAAACTGTCCATTCTCAGATACAGAAAACCTCCGTGCTTTTGCGCATGCGCAAGTTGGAACTGACTTCACCAAAACAAGGGTGAAGTGAAAAATGGAGAAGGAGTTGTTTACATTTAACTTAGCTATGTATAGAAACATTTATTGATTTACTGGAAATTTGAAACGCTTTTAAAATATTACAAATTATTTTTTTTAAAAAAATATGACATAAAATATATAAAATCTAACTTTAAACAATGTCATCCTACCTTTTTGATGAAATTTCGGTTTCACTATCATACTCAGTGACTCTTTCTTCATCGTCTATTAATGAAATTTGAAATGATTCTCACACTTCGTCAGTGATAACACCTTTTAAAATATATTAATTTAAGTTTTTGAACGTGCTTGCAATGTGATTGACACCTATCATTTTACGCATAGACTTATGATACGAATAATATAATCCTTAGTCTATGGTTTTACGGTTTATTAATGGTTTCTTCCGTTTCTCTAAGTAATTTTCTCATATCCATCTCAATTGTGGGATTTTATACTGCGAATTTGTGATTTAATATCTGACCAAACATAATCGATTGCATTCAAGTCGCAATGATAATAATGAAAGGCGAAATAAGGGCTATTTTTTCCAGTAGTGGTATAATAAATAACCTTGGGATTGAAATTATTTAAGAAAACAAATTCATTGAGGTTACTGGAGGTCATTATTTTTTTAGAAATTAATTTTATTAATTAATAACTAATCACCAAGTCCAGACACTTCGATAAGACTTCTTTGGTTTGAGATAAGAAATTAGATCATCCAGGTTTTTGCTTCATCGGAAAATTAGGCGAGAACTTACGCCAACCTTAAAAAATACATTTAAAAATCGATGAATTTGGTGGGAAGTATTCTTCCCACGGCCTTAGAAAGGTGTACAGACATGTTCTTGTAGAATGAGATCAAATTTATAAGTCTTAAAAATGGAAGTATTTAATTTTTGAAATCGTAATAATTCTACATTTAAAGCATCATTCGAATGAAGAATTAATTTGCTTCGAACCAATTTAAAATTTCTCTTTCGTGGCATTTTGAATATTATTAATTTGCATGGTATGATATGGAGCATAATTAATAATAACCACAGCATTTTCTGGCATATTAAGAATCCGTTTCCTTCGTTTCCACTTCTGAAAAATGAGTGAATTCATTTGTCCATGATATGTTAATTTCGTTGTAATATATTATTATATATGATATAATAATTATATAAAGGCAAAAATCCCATCAAGTGGCTCTAGGTGCACTTGTACTCCTCCTAGCCCCTCGTCGTTACGCCTCAGCCGAAGAAACTACAATTGACGATATTCTGACATCACATATCGTCATGACCTCGGTGTTAAAAATAATTTTGTATTTCCTCTATTTTTCAAACGATTTTTATCCACTTTAACAATAGAATGTTACCCTTAATAAATTGGTAATTTTGCAGCCAAACTATAAAATTTTCACAAAGCATTTTTCTTCACAAAGTTGATTTTTCCTTAAATACTGAAAAAAAAATAATAAATTCAGAACATCATTTAAAACAAAGAAAAATATCATTTGTGTGTTTGTTGTATACTAGTAATTACCCAGATAGCAATTTTAGTTTGCAGCAAGCTTGCCACAAATTTGTCATGACAAGAGTGCAAGTTTGCCACAAATTTGTCATGACAAGAGTGCAAGCTTGCAGTAAGCTTGCAGCAAGTTAACGAAAGCTCCGAAGTCACCATGAAACGAACTTGCAGCAAACTTGCCGTGCAAACTTATTGCAAATTAAAGCAAAAACAGAGTACGAAACACAACCCAGGATAGAACTCGCGACCTCCCGGTTCCGAAGCGGAGACGCTAACCGTTGAGCCAGTCGAACTCTGATAGGAGAAGATAGATTTCGCTAATACATCGTTCGATTCGATTCGTATACGATTTATTTTTAACTATTTTCTGGATTTCATTAATTTTTTGAGTTCAGAATATGATTTGAAGTCAAAGAGAGAGCGATTTTTGCTAATAACTACGTTTTGCTAGTAAAATAAATTATGAAATTAGAGTTCAAAAGTAATTACTTTAAAATGGGACAAAATGTCTAGTTATTATAATTCAACAAACATTGACTGTTTTTTAGATTTAATTTTGTTTATAAACGTTAAAATTTCAACATTAAGAAAAAGGCGATATAGTTTTCTTTAAAGTGAGAGTGATATATATAGTAAAAAGATGGAAAATGTTTCAAAAAATTTTTTTTATAAAAAAGTTTTCTTTTTCACAAATTATCATTGATTTATTGAATTAATAAAAAAGAATTACGGTCTAGGAGATGCTATTAAAAATCGGATATTTTTTAAAACAGAGACAAAGATAATTATCTCTTTATTGTGCTATCTTTGCAGGAAGCTTGTTTTGCAAAATTGCAGCAAGTTTGATTTGCAAAGAGGTGGCGCTATTTGTCTTATCGAACTTGCTACAAGTTCGATTCAAGTTTGACGCGTCAAATTTTGCCATGGCAAGTCAAAATCAAACTTGCTGCAAACTTACGTGCTATCTGGGTAGAATCATGCAGATTTATCATTTTAGAAGCATAAAGTATTTTCCAATTATTCTGTGACTTTTACTCTTTGAAAAGAAAAAAAATTCTTCAGGTCACATAATTTTTTTTATAAATTTCACCGGAAATTTATTTTCTTCCTAAAGTTAAAATTATATTATCACTTTCAGGATTTTTTAATGAATTTCGACAATATGCTAATTTTTATTAATTTACAATCACACTGATCCAAGATACAATCGTTCAAATATTTTTTCTGTATTTTATAAAGCAGCATAAATTCTGAAGTTAACGATTTTTTTTGAAATTTTTTAATCTCAATTACAGATTAGACACATTAAATTAGCCCTATCCTCTTTAGACGCCGCGTCCATTTTAATGGACGCTTGTTTTTCATTTATAACAAATTATTTTTCTATTCAAAGTCTTAAAACACCACAGTCCAATGCTTTGGATGGTCCTATGCTGTTATCTAAGTATCAATTATATGTGGTAGTATGGGAGCGAACTCGCCGTTGCAAGGCGTACTTGCTACATTGCTAGCGTTATATAGCTTACACCAAAGTGGACGCAGCTGGAACTGTGAATTGGATCATATTTTGAAAGACTTGAATTGCTATGAATCTTCTTGGTCCAATTGTTTGTATAAGAATGAATGTTATTTTATTAATTTATGTTGATGATATTGCTGTGTTTGGAAAAACTCTAATTGACATAAATAAGGCTTCAGCCCTAATTAAGAGCAAATTGGATTTAACCGAACTTGGTCCGGTAAAATATTTGTTAGGAGTAAATTTTGAGATGGATAAAGATTTATTTATGCATCAAAAAACGTTTATTGAGAAGTTGATGTTAAAATTTAAAGAACTTCTGAAATCTAATGTTAATCTTCCTATTAAGCTCCGTAGTAAACTTCCTGAAAAAATTAAAGAAAGATATCGTGGAAAATGAATTAATGAGTCAATTTCCAAACGGGTCTTTAATTGGTTATTTATATTTTTTGGCTGATAAGACAAGACCTGATATTGATTTTTCAGTAAATTTTATGTCCCAATTCTCGAATGGCTGCACATTCGGACATAGGAAAATTGTAGTTGATATAATGAATTATATATTAAAAACTAAATATTATAGGATTAATCTTTCAAACGTTAAGAATTCAAATTTAACTTGTTATATTGATGATAATTGGGGCTGCGGTTTGACAAATAGATATTCTACAAGTGGATATTTATTATACTTAGGTGATGTAACTTTCACTTGGCGTTCTAGCAAGCTAAAGCTCATTGCACATAGTTATATGGAATCGGAGTTTGTGGCGTTATGTGAAAGGGCTAAGGAATCAGTTTGGTTTTCTCGAGTAATTAATGAACTTAATGTTCTTCCAAATAAAATTATACCCAAGATATACTGTGATAACCAAGCTGCAATTTATTTTTCTAAAAATAATTGGGAAAATTTTAAAACAAAACATATAGACATAAGATATAAATTTATTAGAGAATTAATAGAAGAAAATTTAATTGAATCGTGCTTCATAGAATCAAAGAAAAACTTGTCTGATTTCTTGACTAAACCTTTGTAGCTGAATAAATTCAGAGATATTGTGAAATTCATATATAGTACTACAAAATTTAATTCACACGACCGTGGAGCCGTATGTTGGAGATTATCGTTCGTGCCGTAAGGTAAAACTTACTGTTTGTGATTACTCTTGTGCTGTATGGAGGCAATTTGTTTCAGTATGACGTCAAGTGTACGTATATAAAAGCCAAGTACTTCATCTGTGTGTATGACGTCTGGTAAATGTTTGTATTCTACTCACATCTCTCTGACTATGAAAGTGTGGGACTGTATATAATATTTTAGCAGGTTCTTTTTAATGTTTATAAAGAAGATAGACCTGACATAAATTAATGTTATTTATAAAGTGAAAAAAGGATCTGTCTTCATTCAGCGTGCTCTGCTATCTCTAACAGATATGTAAGTGGTTTTATTGCATTGAGAAGTGTTTGTAACCTAGACACCACCTTTATAGCTACAGATGCAGAAAAAAAACTCCAAACTCCTGAAACTCCAAACTCAACTAACAAAGAGAACATAAAAGGATCCTGTGTGATAACATTTAGAAAAAGCTGAGTTTTTAAACTAACCTTCCACACTAAACAGAAGGAAAACAGAGGTTTCACACTATAAACAGTAATGGCAACTTATTTAATATTGCAGTTTACATAGACAGTACGCTACCAATAACGGTCAATGTAACTAACAGGAATACGTCACTGTGATGTGAAAGAAAAAGATGGCAATCCCTATCATCATAACATCATGTAAACAATAACTAGGTATTTATCGTATTTTAAACACGTTTTTCGAGGAATATTAAATTTAAGAATAGCTAATTTCTTTTGATACTGCTTAATTTTACAGTCTAAATCATGTAATTCTAAAATAACGTTTTTTCTCACTAAATTGACCTTTTCTTTAACATCGAAATTAAAAGTTAATATGTAACATAGCTTTAAAAAATAATTCTTTTCTTTTTAAAATAACAATAATTTGAAACATGTGGAATTATAATTTAAGAAGTACGAAGTATTTTTTAAATTATTAAATTAAATTTATTCCTCTTCCAGAAAAGTTCTTTCAGATCATGAAATTTTTTTAAACTCAACAGGAAATTAATTTTTCTCATTAAGTTTATATTATACTATATTTTCAGAATATTTTAAAACTTCAACAATAAATTAATTTTTAATAAATTCACATTCATTCTTATTGAAGATAAAAAAAACAATTTAGTGTAATTTCCATACCAAAAATTCATTTGTGAAGTTTATTTTCTGAATATTTTCAACCCAAATAATAAATTAAATACCATTATTTTTTTGCACAAGACGCTATAATAAATGCCAATTACTCAAACTTGTCACATTATTTTAATGAACACGCATTATAAACTACGAAACACTGTAAATACTTGGCATTTTTAATAAACACTGTCTAGAAACCAGAGTGATCTGTTATACACAGTATAAAAATATTCAAGAAGAGCGTAATAAAAAAAATTAAGCGCTGAGCGTAAGAGAAGGACCTTCAAGCCTAAAATGGTCTTAACAAGAGTTAAAACTCGGCAAGCACTTCGCCCATTCGGTCTAGAATAAGAAAACGTTTTTATTTTTTTTTTGGAAAAATATTTAAAAGCTGAAATATAAAGAAATCATCAAAACAAATCATAAAAATCAAACATTACAAAAATAAAAAAAAACATTACATTCTTCTTTTTAGAAATCATGTTGGATTTCATAATACCGTTCATCATTTCGATGATATGTTTAATCGTCATTCGAACAAAAGAAGTTAAAAAGAAACTTGCGGTTTCTCTTTGTGTTCTACACGATTATTAAAAAACTGTATTAACTTCACTTAAAATAATGTTGAATTTTGGGCTGATACCATTTCCTCAGAAATATAATATCAGACATAAGCCGTTCATTCAAATTGACGTAATTTGAATGAAAGGTTTATGTCTGATTTTAACTTATTTTTGCAATTGTTTTTGTTTATGGAAATTTTAAACCATATTTACCAATATCACAATCTTTGAAATCCCCCCTCCCGCAAAAAAAAAACCCAGTATCATTATCTGAAATTTTAGCCTCACCTATCAGTAAATCTTTACACTCTATACATTGAGACGTTATGATTCATGAGACATTAAGACTTTTTTTTCGCAAAATAAATTTGAAAAATCAGGTAAAACTTCTTCAATTGTATTTAGATAAAGTAACTCCTAGAATTGTCTGGGGAGAATCTTCTTCAAAAATATATATCAGTGATATATAAAATTAAAAATTTGTGTTTGTGAATGAAGGTAATTTGAATAGCCACTTTCCACAGGGATTATATATAGTTCAAGTTCAATTCTGAATCAACAAGACATTCTTATTACTTTTCAGTCATGCTGTAAACAGAGCAGCTTGAACAATGCCTGATTAGAGGATTTATAATCAATAACTAATAATTAGAATTCTAGGAAAAACATTAACGATTAATTTTCTTATATGAAATTCTGTTAGTTAAAACATATGAAAATATTTTAATATCTTTACTAAAAGAGCAAAGAAACTTTTAAAAAATATTTACACAAATAAGCATGACGCATATGGAAAACCTCTGTGTTAAAAATAATACTAATAAAAATAAGAAGAATGTCCTTCAAATGGAATTGAAATTTGCATAAGATTACTATATTAAGTTGGTGAATTATTTCTAAACTACTAGAACTAGAACACCGTCTCATACCCCCGTCCCTATAACCTTTACGACCACTTTCTAAAATTCTTGTAGCAATATATAACAATAAAGTAACATTAACCAGTCTAAAGACATTTTTAATCAGTTCATATTACTCCATTTCGAAGCAGGCATTTGTGAGAAAGGTTATCATAGGATATAAGTGCATATACTTAATACACATCTCAATATTACTTCAACTTTAAGCACAAATAAGAGGAACAATTTTCATAAAGTAAAATTCCACTCAAAACTGATTCTTCAAAATGAAAATAAGCTGAATATAATTATAAATGTTTTATTTATAAGCCACTTTTAACCATCTGAGTGGTTGGGTCTTCTTTGTAAAGCGATTCGAAAAGCGAGCGATTGAAGAACCTTTATCTGTTTTAAAAGTGTGTCTTCCTCCCAACAGAAAATGTTCCGAAAGCGCAGCAGATCAAGTCTCTCCCCCCCCTCTGAACTAGGGACAATCAGCAAACCCCATGGAGGGGCTAACCGCAAGAATCCGTTCTATTCAGCTTGGAACCTATTCAAACTATAGTGCAAGGGAAATTCTGGGGTATTTCTCTTGCCCTGGTTTTACTGCTTTCGGAAGATCCCACCTTTGGTGTGACTGAATCACATTTCATGTCTTCAAGATGCCCTCACTCTGCATATTGCCCGTGTCCATAACACCAGATGGCAAAAATAAACGCCGTTAGACCAGACCGTTGGGCCAAAAAAATGAAGGCTATATTACTTATTTTTCATGTTGTGAGTTTCTAAAAATATGAACATCATTGAGGTTGCATGAAAGTTGATATTATTTAGATGTCTGTGACTTCAATTTATTTGCTGTTTATTAATAGTTGTATTTTAGATATTGGCTGTACTTCATATTATTAGTTGTCTTTTTTATATTCTTGTCTTCAATTTATTTTCAGTCTACACGTCAGCATATTAGTCTAATTTTTCTAATTTTAAGGTTCAACAACAATGCCATTTTTATATATATACATTTTTTACAAATCTCTGTTGGCACTATAAAACTTTTCATATTGTTTCTTGATTTAGTATTCGGTAAAAGGTAGAAAATTTAGAGCCGATCACAAATATAAACAGCGCTTAACTGGATTAATCCGTTTTGTATACACATAAACACTTATTATATAGATAGTCACATAATAATCTATATTCCAAAATATCCAGCAATAATCAATACATATGAAGGATTATAAATAACCTTCTTAACCCTGAATAATGTTTTAAATGAAATAATATGCTACAAGCCTTTTATACTGAAACTCGTTACATATGCTTTATAAGAGAACGAGTTAATAATTCTCAAACTAAAGGTTACATTTTGAAAACTAATGCACTAAATATTGGAAGAAATAGCTTATTCATATACCTTTATTTAGTACGCAAGAAATTATCTTCTATTATAATAAACGGAAATTTAATCCACTTGAAATTTGAAACTTTGATACTATTGCCCAGGTAATAGAGCATCCAGTCACGAATTTTTCAAAATTTAATTTGGGGCCGTTCAAATATTACGTAAGCACCCAAGGTAGGGGGAGGGGATAAGCGATTTGCTTATTTTTGCTGACAAGGGGGGAAGGGGAGTATGAGTGATGCTTACGTAAGACATTAAAATCACTTTATTTCCGAAAATCTCTTGTAACTTGCACAAATAATTTAATTTAAAAAAAATTAAATTTGAAAAAAAAGATAAATTTGGCAAAAGAAAATTGATTTTTGTAAGCTTAAACTTGAAATTGTAAGGAAATTAAACTTACATTTTTTTTTCATTTTAAGCCGAGTTAGGAAGTTAGTATTAGTATACGAAGTATATAAAGAGAAAATTATAATCGTCAAAAAATTCGAACTCGAGATTTTGACGAATCTCCATGTTTTAGACCTCTCTGAGTCCGAAGAACACAATTTTGGAATTATGTCTCTCTGTGTGTCTGTGAACACGATAACTCGAAAACTATAAGAGCTACAGGGATGAAATTTGGTATGTGGTCTTTAAACATAATTTTTAGGTTTCTGTCAAATTTTGGACAAAATCCGTCCACGGGAAGTCTGTCTGTCCGCGGTTATGTGAACACTATAACTCAAACACTTGAATAGGTAGATGAATAAAATTTCGTACACAGTTTTATCATCATGAATGCCGGTCCGTATAAAATGTTGGGCCAAATCCGTCAAAGGGTTGACTGTCTGTCGGTCTATATAATCGTATAATTGTAAAAATTACATCTCCTAAACCCTTTGGCTTAGATAAATAAAAATTGGTATGACGTTTGCTAATATTAATTATAGGTCTGTGCCCAAATTTCGTTTGAATCGGTAAAGAAAAAGGCGTTAAATTGCATAATTAATTTTTCTAATCCGATTCTCCATACGCATGCGTACTGGTAGCAATCTCTGTGCACGCGGAAGGATTACATCGCATTGCCCCTGTTTTACTTGCGTACTGGAAGCAATCTCTGCGCATGCGCAAGATAACGAACGAGGTATTCTCCTGTTTTCTCCTCTGCATACGGAGCTTGTGTATTGGCTACAGTTTGATAGAAAATAAATATTGCTAATTTTGAATACATACGCATCTCTTTCAATATGATTCTTCACCTAAATATTTTACTATCACTATAATCTACAATGAAAAACCTTCTGATAGACATTGAATTTTGGGTTACAGTAGGTTCGAATTTTTTATCCACGCAGGGGGAAGGGAAATGACAAATGTTTGAGAAATATACGAGAAAGTTTAGGGGAGGTCACTCCCGCTGGTTTTATTTGAATTAAGTCCTAAAATTTTTAAAATTAGATTATTACTGTTATACGTTTTGTTGAGGAAAAATCTGAACGGGGGGGGGGGGGGTTGCAGTTTGCTTACGTAATTATAAGTGGGGGTGTTTGCGATTTGCTTATTTTTGCTGACAAGGGGGAGGAGGGGGTCAAAAATACCAAAAACATGTTTACGTAATATTTGAACGGCCCCTTTAATTCTTTATTTATAATTTTTTTTATCGAAATGTAATGGCATATTGAGTTTCAGGGGCATTAAAGTTTTTTTTACCCGATTGAAACGAAAATTGGACAATTAGGGTTAAAAGACCACATACCAAATTTCATTTATCTAAGTCGTTGCGTTTAGGAATTATCGTGTTCACAAGCATGCGATTACAGAAACCAACAGACAGTTAACGCGTCGAGGGATTTCGTCCAAAATTTAATACGGACGTTCATTCCTAATTTTTAAAACTATAATCTATTTTTAATCTATCTAGCTATTTAAGTTTTGGAATTATCGTGTTCATATGAACCCTAACCGACAAATTTCCCGTGGACGGACTTTATCCAAAAATTGATTGAAATATATTAATTTTGTAGTAAGTCCATATACCAGATTCCTTCTTTCTAGCTCTAACCGTTTTTGAGTTATTGTGTTCACAAACATAATTCCAAAATTGTGTTTTTCGGACTCGGGGAGGTCTAAAAACTGGAGATTCGTCAAAATCTCGTGTTGAAATCTACGATCGACGATTATAATACTTTCTCTTTGTATACTTCCTTTGCTAGAATGTAAAAACGATCAAACTTTTTTTTTCTATCAATTTTACGAAAATGCGCTAGCTACGAAGTAAAATATTATGGAATTTTTTTTCTACAGACAATTTTTTTGCAAACTTCGCAAAATCAAAGAATAAGGAGAAAAATTTAATACCTATTCGAAATTAACCAGGTGCCTTTTCATAATTTATAAATGTCTTGGACGTTATCGGTGTGATATTCAAAAACATTTTTGGGCCTTTTCATACCAAATATAAAGGAAATTTAACTAACATAAAACTGACACTTTACTGTTTTTCTTAAAAAATAAAATTAAATATCTAATTCAAATATATCATACAGCTTGGAAAATAAATAAGAGTCTCATTATTATTCATTAAAGTTCAGAATGAAAATAAAAACGTGTATATAAATCAGAATTTTATTTAAAAAATATATACTTTACAAATTACAGCACACACACAAGATATTGTGATAAAACACATTGTCTAGCATGCGACGGTGGAGTTTGGAAATAATTCAATGCCTGAGAGTACTATTATTATTAGAAGAACTGTCTTCAAACTCGTTAATAACGTGTCGGGATGCATCATAGGTTTGTAACGCATATTAGTGGATTCTTGTCTCATAGCATTTATTAAAATTCAGCTCGCAATTGGTATAAGAGTTACCAAAAGGAATGCAATTCAGGCATTTAGATTTGATCACTTATTGAAGAATGCATATCAGCAAAACTATAACGCTCAAGGAACTAATGCATAAATACAGTATCATTGAAGCAAGCATTGATATTTTCTTAGAAATGGTTTTGTGTTCTTACATTTTAAGGAAGAAATAAACATTTTCACTGACTATTGAAATAAACTTAAACTGCAGATGTTATCAGATTCTTAATAAGATAACTGAAAGTCTGATAAGATCACTCAAACATAAGATTTAGTTGATATTATTCTTTACGTTTTCATGTAAACCAAAATACAATATTTTAAAACATAAAAAATAAAATTTTCATCCCTTTTCTTTAACATTTGTTTCAATGTTTGTTCAAAGTGAGCAAAAAATAAATTGAATAATAATTATTTGAAGAATAATTGTTATTTTTCGGAATTTATTTCATTTTGATGAATTTAAAAGAAATTCTAAGTAGTGTAATATTGAAAACTAATCTAGAAAGAAAACTGTTATAGTTTTAAAAAATCACACCTAAACCTTAAAATTATTTTTTTTCAATTCAATGCTATATAACGAAATAAACAACCCCCTCTTTTCTTATCACCCCCGGCTTCTCAAATTTTTCTATGCTTGAATGGGGTTTCGAAAGAGATGGGACCACAAAATCTATTTTACTTATCAATTCGATTAAAATATTGATGCACTGAAATAAAATCTTATATAACATAAGTGTATTACAGGGAAAACACTTGAAACATAATACAATTTCAATCCAGGCTGACAAATATTAAACCAAACTTATACAGAATCCAAATTCGGACACACACAACTAGAAAAAATAATCCAAAACTGACCTTCTTTCTGAAAGAAGAGCTCAATGCAGATAGCATTAAAATGCCCCAAATCAAAGGGGGTGTGGGGTCTTGGATCCTGTGGTATCTCTAATTTGCAGTAAGTACATTCTTATCAGCACTCATTGTGTCGACCGCTACCCACCCCAGCTAATCAATCAAGATGTCAAACCAAGGAAGGGGGAAGAAATTCGGAAAAATACGTTTCTCACACTTTAGAGACTGTTCACAATGGACGTAAATATCCGGGCTGACCGATTTCGGCGTGTCTCTGACCACACGTTGAAATGCGTGTTTCCTGCTTATGGGGTAGTTCAAGGTCGACGTAGAAATACGTGTGAAACACTCAGAGGGTTAATATATGGAAAATTATAATGCATGATAGGAAATTTTCTACTTCCATATCAGAACTTCGGACGAAATCTATCAAAATATCGGATTACAGGAATTTTATAAAAACCAGTTATAAATATGATAACAAGAAAAAATATTTAATACGATGAAAAAATGATAAAAATGATAGAAGAAATGACATAAAAGAATAAAATACCACAAGAATCTCATGTATATAAAATAAGAAAGTATATATTCTCTATGCCAACACAAAACAAGCTTCCTAAATTAGAATATTGGAATTTTTTTTGTTCAAAATTACTTAATAAAAATTTTAAAACTCGGTTAAACGTACACGGTTTCAACGGAAGGAATCTTGAATATTACCGGACGTAGAATTTCACGCAACCAACATGTCCTTCTACCGAATTCTGTTTCCAGATAGACAGAATCCATTTCACTGCTGCTGAAAAAAGTATGAAAACGGTACACACAGAAAATAACACAAAAATATATCTAAGCAGAAAGGTAATTCTAAAATATTAACCTAGGGATGGCGGTTATTGCCAAAACAACAGGTTTTTTTCACCTCCGGTTTAACCGGGCGTTTAAAACCTCTCAAAATAACCGGATTTCGGGTTTTTTTTTTAAAGAAACAAAGCTTATAGACAAAATTTCTTTATTGATAATAATATACAAGTAAGTATTAAAACAATAAGTAATATAAATAAATAATTAATGTAATAAATAATGATTATAAATAAGTAATTAATACTTTAAGTAATAATAATAAATGATTAATTAATACAATAAGTAAATATTGTAGACAAACATTTTAAGGATTGTCTGAAGTATTGTAGACAAATAATGAAAAAAATAGAGAGTACAGACGTAAATAATCGTAATTTGTGTCGTTTGCGTCTATGTATAATAATAATGTATAATATGTAAAACAACCATGTTTATATTTTTATACATTTCAACGGTCCTATTAATTACATTTATTAAAATATTTTTGGTGCACTAAAATTTGAAACAAAATGATCCACTCTTCTGCGACCAAAACTAATCGAGTTATGAAAGCTAGACTATGACTATTTTAGACCATTTCAATGTCCGCCTCGAGGAAGCGGTGGCCGTTGATTGGCCTAAGATGATGAAATTCAAATCTTCACAACTCGAACCTAAAATCGAGCCTATATTTTCATAGCTGATTAATAACCGAAACAAAAAAATAACAGATTTCGGTTTCTACCGGTAGGTTTTTTCCAACCCTATATTAACCGTTTACAGGCCGAATTCAAATCAAGGTAAGTTTTTATTTATTTTTTGCATATTTCTCCTCTTAATGCTTTAGTTTAAATATATCAATCATTAAAATATAAATAAAAATTTTATGTATGTTGTTTTTTTAATGTTCCGACTTGGGAACATTGGACACTTCTGATTAAGCACATTGCATTAGCCATGCAAGTGGATAACAGCGAAAGCCAAACTGAATAATAAGGCGAAGTATTGCTAAAATTATTTTTCTAACTAAGCACAGATATGAATTCAATTGAAAATTTATGAATTTAAATGATGAAATTTATGAATTAACTAGAGAATTATCATTCACGCTATACATAAATAATTATCTGACACATTTATAATTCTCCCCCAAACAGATTTCAGATAAAAATGAACTTTTTAATTCAAAATTAAAGCATTAACCTTCTAACAACCGAAGGGGATTTCCTTTCCTGAATTATAAAGAAATTGTCTTTTCCATTTTTCTTCCACTGGAAACTGACAATAGAGAAATCCCTCCTTTCACAGAATAGTCAATGTTCCCAATTGCGAACATGAAACTTTAAAGAATTACAGTAAATGCGTTTCTTATTTAAATAATTATATTTTATTAGTAACATGGACATTTTTAACTATCCATAAAGATTTTTATAAATTTTGGATTAATTTTTTTTTTATTTTTTAAGAATTTTTATCCAACACGCAATTTAAAATGTGAAAAAGGCCCATTTTTAAGAATTTCTGTTCATTTCCCATTTTATAACTGAAATAATTTCTAGATAAAAGAAATCAGACTTACTTTCATTTATAACTAACATTTTTTTCAAAACAATTTGAGCGATGTTTTAACTTTTTAATGAATTTTTAATTCGATGTTCCCAATTGGGAACATTGACCTGTAAACGGGTGTGCAAATTTTATAATAAATAATCTTCTCTCACCTTGCACAGAGTGAAGATCAACAGGAACATGTTGGCCTCGCTGAGTTTTGGTTCTCACAATTTTTGTCCATTTTCCGTGGCGCTGCGATCGTTTATAAAACTCCGGTGTGTGTTCTCAACCAGTGACAATATTAATGCAATTCGGAAAACTTTCTCATATAACACGGTACGATGAAAGGTTGCGCCCTCTGTGGGTTGCGAATACAGAAAGCAAGCTTCACATATGCCGATATCAGACTCGATACAACGAGCAAATCTTTTTAAAATTGGTGAAGGTTGTATTTTAGACGTAGTGATTCATAGTGGTTCATTGGGGCCGCAGGCCCCACCACTCATAATTCCAACAGATATGGCTTGAATGAAGATGGAAAATAAACCTGATTGAAAATGTATGTACCAATAAAATTTAAGAGATTTAAAGAATAAATTAAGGATTTAATGGAATAAAATTATTAGAGTAAGAGAGAAGAGGTTTCAACTTTAAGGGTAAAATAAGAATGACTTTTTTTCTTTAGTTTAATGAAGGTTAATATTATAAAATAAAATAAGAGAATAGGGAGGCAGAAAAGGGAATCACGTCGAGCGAAAATACTCGTGGGGAGCCTAGGTGTCAACCAAGTTGAGGGTAAAACGCGGTCTTTTACGGTTGTTGCTATCAGAGATATCGTAATTTGGGATTTTGAAAATTTCGGGGTTTGCTATAGAGGGAAGGGAGGAATAAAATTTGTTGGAGAGTTTGTGGATGAATTGTTTAAGGGATGGTATGTTATGGGCATGTCTAATTTCATCAGTTCTTTGATACCAGTGTGCTTGGGCTATCATCCTGATTGTTTTATTTTCCAGAGTCTCAAGTTTATGGAGATTGGTTTTAGCAGTGCAGGCCCAGATTGGGCTTGCATAGGTAATAACTGGGCGAAGATAGGCAAGGCAGATGAGCAGTTTGTTGTCAATAGAAAGTCCAGAGTTCCTGCAAATTAGGGAGTATTGGGCATAGAATGCTTTATTGGATTTTTCTCTAGTGTGATTAATATGTGAATGAAAATTAACGTTCTTATCGATAATGACACCAAGATATTTAATTTCGTTTTTCCAGTTAATGGGGGTGTTGCAAATATTTAACTTTGGCCAATTGTTAGAATGTTTGAAAAATACTATTGCTTCAGTTTTATCTACATTGAATTGAATTTTCCACCGAACAAGCCAGGCCTCGAGCTTTACAATGTAA
>BGPR01023561.1:0-24118 GCA_013235015.1 Araneus ventricosus | reverse complement strand
GTTTTGGAAATGTCCTTTCCATTCATCTAAAAAGGCATAGAATACTTAAGATGTTTATGGATTTCACGTAATTTTTGTGTCAAATTATAAAGCCATTTACTGATTAAATTTTAGTTTATAAGCCTAAAAATGCTATAATTCGATGCACGTCATATGGAAGGCGCGAGACTTAAGGGATTAAGATGGTCTTTCAAATCGCCAATAATATCTCGTATATGATTGTCACAGATTTATTAACGAAAGTTGTAGTAGAAAATCTCATGCCCATGCTTAAATGTGCATGAGTGCATAAGAAATTTTTAAAAAGCATGAGAAACACAAATGATGAATCAATTGGCACTAACTTTCATTTTGCGAAATATATAAATATTCAATTCCAAAATTAAGTACGAAAAAGAAATAACCTTTTTAACGGAAACGAAAGTAAAGATCTCCGAGAAGTAGAAAAATAAATTATTTCTAGTATAACTTCTATTTGATATTAACGGAGTTCCGCTTCGATGAATCCACATAAAATCAAAAAAAAAGAAAAGAAACTGCTGAAATCAGCTAAAAACCCTGTCGTAACTCCTATTTCATATTAGATCATCACAGAATCAAAACAGTATCCTGCGTGTAAGCTAATTTGTAGACAGACTGTCTGGTCTGAATCTCTTTTGGCGCGTAGCCACGCCCACATTCCTGAGCGTTACCGAAATTTCTGGCCTATTCTAATATAGATAAACATATTGTAGGTAGTGGTGATGGTGCAGCTGGGTGTTTTCGGTTCAAGAGCAAATGTATGTAAGCAGATTCAAATAGACTGGTGCTACTTGTGATAACAGACAAGGATCTTGATTTTACAATTTTTTTTTATCCGCACTATTAAAATAGAAAAATCATTCAAAGAATGTACATTGTATTAATACAAATTTTTAGCCCCCGAGAATCGCATTTCTGCAATACTTCTGAAGTAAGAGAAGTTAAACTTTTATCATTTTCATTTTTTTTCCCTTAGTTCTCATCAATTTTTAATTTTAGTTCTTATAATTGCAGTTATCTCGAAATTTAAATTAAACAGAACTTCATATTTAAATCAGCAACTAATAAGGAAATACTAATCAATACCACAGAGTAAAAAAAACTATGTCTTATATATAGATACAGCAATAATAACCTGTCACTGAACAGAAGTTGAACCGAAATTTGTGCAATTCAGTTGCTGAAGTTTTAAAGTTTCAAGTAACTGTACGTTGTACAGTTCAGTTGAAGTTTTGAAAGTTGTACAGTTCAGATACTGAAGAAAGTTACTTACTGTTAGAACACGGAAAATAATCGCCATTACATTTAATATTCTGTTATAAATTTTCGGAAATAGTGTAATGTATTTTAAAATGTTAGCAGTTTTAAAAGATTCATTTAATATTTTAAAAATTTAGAGAAAGCAAGTAAAAAACTACTATAGAAATTTGCAGCCTGCCGCGAAATTTGATTCCCTTTCTCAGGCGAAGGGATAAGTTTACAATTCCGCACTCTTTTTTGAAAAACTGAAAGCAACTGATACCAGAATATGCTACAAACACAAATATTTTATCTTTTAATTTGCCGAAAAATACCATATAAAACCTCTTCAGATTTAATTTTGAACGAAGTCAGTCAAATGTTTTCAAACCCGTACCCACTATAAATACTTTTCCTTAACGTTTTCAAATTTGTATGAAATCCCTCCCAGACAGAAATAGCATTTATTAATAAATTACGCAACCCCAAACATACGGCCTTTATCAAAGAAATCCAGAAATCATGAAGTATTTTATCTGATAAAAATTAAAAAGTAAGTTTGAAATTCGATTTCGGAAAATATTTATACACATCTTCACATCACACACATTTTTTTCGAATGCAATATAATGCATTCGAAAAAAGAAACGAATGAGAAGAAAATGGAATTAAATTAGAAAAATGTTTTCTGAGAGAACGACAAATTTTGAACTAGCTAATGAAAAAACTTGACATTATGCATATCAAAATTCCACGCAAAGTAAAATCCTTTTTCCCATTCTTCTAGAAAAAGAGGCAGCGAAAAAGTAAATCAGGATTTGAATTGTAGCTACTTTTAAGTTTGAAAGAAAGCAAACAAACTGCTTTTAAATCAAAAAATACAAGATAAATATCATTTATACAATCTATATCTAGTAATATCGTAGAACTTTTGAACCTTAACTGCTACTACTTCTCCCGTTAATGGATAGAAGTAAAATTAATTATGCCTTGTGTGTTTGCATATTGGTTAGCATCATAGAATTTTTATGTTGTTCATTTCCTTAAATAAATTGGCTTTAAAAATTTTATAAATTAGAAAAATAATTCATATTAGGTTAATATGTCCGAAATTGCTTATAAAAAGGGTTATGAAAACTATGCTTTTAAATTTAACCCCTGAAAAGGAAGATGAATTAAGCCAAATTTTCGTAGATGTCTTTTACAGTGCGTAAGAGTTCATTCCATCACATTTTATCATCAAATAAAATTTGGAGCAACATTTTAAGTTATCTGTAAAACAGGAAAAAGCAAAAAAAGTCTTTCAAATAATGTTTTGACTTTTTAAGTCATCTTTCACCTCACATTCATCGTTTCATTTGTATAGTGTTTTTTTTTGAGATTATGAGCTGCACAAACTCCAAATTAAAGAGGGAATACTGAAAAAAAATTTAATTAGGATAAATTTATTCGGCCGCACAAAGAAACTGGTTCTGTGAAGGAGCAAATATTCCCTTCCAAAATCTCTTCCAGACATTTAATTTCCAAGATATTTATTCCGTCAACTCTGATACTAAGGAAGAATCTAATATCTTCAGGAGTAAAATGTTAAAAAGGATACGATACAAAACAGTGTCGGGTGGCATGAATTAAATTGAAAAGAAAACGTACTCTAACTTGACCATTTCAGTTTCCTGAATTCTTATAAGAATAATTTAAGCCAAGTTCTGAAAAACTGTTTTGAATATTTTTCATATTTACTCATAATATCTTCAAAAAATTTAAATGATTAAATTAATTCTCCGCATATTCATCCGAATAAGCTTTTTCCCTCGCACTTATACACTGAATTTTAACTGGAGGTAATTTTCTGATTATGCGTAGCATAATATTCAAATCAGAAAATGGGTTAAACAAATGTATAATTTGTCTTTTGGAGCCTGAAAATATCTCTAAAGTTAGTTCTTCTAAATTTAAAAGTTTCGATGCATATATTTTTTATTGTGAGCGAAAGTAATCTAGATAAATTATGATATAGAAATACATTATTGGAACGAGCGACATATACGTTCAATTCTATGCATACATGTGTAGAAGTTGTCCTTCTGTATTAATTTGATGCTGCTCTGCAACTTTATATAAGGCTTATATAAAGCTTTCTATAGTTTTGAAGATCTGCACACTAAATCATAACTTTACCGCTAAAGACCTTTTAATCGGCCTTAACGAACCACGCATAGCCAATGTGCTATAGCATGATACCACTTTTGTGACTGCAGTTGTCGACTTTCAAAATTTAATGTATTGGGCACCATATATTAATTTGGTGCAATCTTTCTAATTTAAATTATCTTCAAACCAAACTGCGCATAGTTATCAAACTAAAACTGTGGAGAAATAATTGCAATTCAATAATTGTAGGTATAAAGAGTGCTACATTTTAGAAAGTGTCAATTGTTCAAATGTCAATCATAAAATGTACTTTCTATTTGTAAATATATTCTTTATTTGTAGAAACTAATTATTAGCTTAATTGAAAACCGCAATTTTTTTCGGTATAATTCAGAAAGAACTTAAATATAAAAGTTATATTATTATTTTAATAGATTAGAAATGTGATGCAGCTTAAAATTACGGATTAATTAAATGTTGATTATATTTCAAGAAGTGTTTATGTACACGAAGTTAATCTTCGTAAAGTAGGTTTTTAATAAGCTCGTTGTTGATTTTCATCCCAAGCTATCCCACTTAGTTAAAGTGCACCTAAGTTTAAATGAATAAGGTAAATTTCACTTTACTAAACTAAACTCCAAAATGATGAATATTCATCCTCATTAAGTTCAGTCATAATAGGTTTATTTTGATATTGATTTTCTTGTTAAATCCGCAAAATCAAAATTACTAATCTCAACGTACGGTATCCGACTGGTTTAAAATCGTCGTTTTTGATGAAATTATCAAAAAGCATTTTATGACTTAATTTTGTAGCCTGTTTAATCAGCTTTCTAAAACTGTCTCACTTTTTACTTTACGTGAATTACAAATGGAGTTACAGCTGTTTTATTATCGATCTTTTATGTTACATGAAAACTTTAAATGCGTTTTCTGAGAATTGATATTTTTGAGGGAAACCGTCGTCCGTAACAATGATTTCTCAAAAAGTTATTCAAGTATCGATATGAAATTTTCTGAGATTGTTTTCTGTGATATGCTTGAAGTTTTCTTCTAAAAACTAAGGTCAATTTTAAAATCAAGTAATATTTTTAAGTGTTCAAATATAAACGAAAAGCATTTTTTATGAAAAATTACCAGTTTAGTAACTATGATCAGCTATATCTTAAAACTATTTTGAAGTACAAGAAAGATTTTAGAGCATAACACAGATAACTGTCATAAAAATGTACTCCTACAAGGATTTATGTATATTTTGAATATGATTTTGTCCATGGCTGTTAGCGTAAGGCAAATATTTTAGTCATTTTTCTTCAAATTTCTCAGTTTTTAAAAAAATATTATTTTGAAAGCTTAATTTTACAATATTTTCATAGTTTTAAAACATATGCAGTTGAAAAATAACATTAAAAATATATATATGTTATTTTTCAAAAAAATGTCTCTGAACACAGTCGGATACCTTAATTTAGAAAATTGACAAGAAGCTAAGATGCACAGTATTTCCCATAATGCTTAAAAGTTATTGATAATCTTCCCGGAAATATTAATTGGTTAAACATTTAAAGGCTCAACGATTTCAAACTTTTTTCATATAAAAAATTATTTTCATAATCAAGATTAGGAAAGTGGCCATTAAATGCGCAATTATGGTTTGTTATATTTTCTCTCATTCCTTCAGCAATATTAACAGAACAGATGATAAATGATTAATTTGTGTGAAATCTGAATAACATTCAAGACTGCCGTTTCGAAATGAACAGATTATTTATCTCTGTTTAAGATACTTCAAGCGTAAAACCAAAAATAACTGATTTAATGACCAGAATATAGAAATGAGTTCTCAAAGTTTAACTCTAGCTTTTAAAATAATTTTAGGGGTGCTGCAGCACTGCAGACCTAATGGATGAGTTGCTATTGGCTGGGACTTTCACATTTTTCCTACTAAAACTGAAGAGAAAACGCCCTTCTATGAGGTGTATTTCTGTGTAGGTGAGGACGCGGTGGCCTAATGGGAAGGTTTCGGAGCCGAAAGATTCCGGGGTCGAAACCCGATTCCACTGAAGATCCGTCGTTTATTGCGTGTGTGGCACATTAAGTCACACATAGGTGATCCAACATCCTCCCGCTGGTGTGGTGCGGAAGTTCGGAGAGGGGAGGCGCCATCTCGGATGTCGTCCTCGTCATCTGACCGAGGTTCAAAATTAAAAGGTCCGTCCCAAAACAGCCCTCGTGTTGCTTTAAAGTGGGACTTTAATATAACATAACTAAAACGCCTGTGTAAGATTCACAATAATAGTGGGCTTCGTTTTCGTTTTTGTACATTTTTCTCTGAATCATAATTAAATCTCTCTTAGAAATACCTTAATATAGGATATTTCATCTCGTAAACAAATTGAGTAGAATTGATCAGATCATACATTTTGGAAAATTTGTTCTTGTCTGAAACTAAGAACTGAATATGTAGGAGATTATTTTTATAAATTAAAATTCCGTCGATTTTTAAACTTCCTCTAGCAAAAGACTAAATTTCGGTAGGCAATTTATTTTTCGACTCAGGCTTTAATTTTACTGTTTATTTTTTATGTACTTTTATTTTTTGCAATCCATTAACTCTGCAATTTTTAAATGCTTTCAAAAGAATAAAAAATTATTTCATATGCTGAAAAAAACATTCTCATTTTCATGCAAATAATTCGTGCAGATTTTTTTAAATAACATTTTTTACATAATTTATAATGCCATCGTTTTAGTTGGATTTAATTCCATAATTCCAAATATTAAAAAGGGTAAAATTTTGAAACGCAAAACTAAAAAATATACAGGGTTAGCCTAAATTATTCATCGGGTTTCAAAGGACTGTTTATTTGCAAGTATATAACGTACAAAGACGAATGTTACATGAAAAGATACCTACATTCACCTAGTTTCTGGTACATACTACAAATGACCAGTGCAGCTTTTCCGTATTTGAGTAGGAATGCACGCTGAACGCTCGTAACAGAAGAGCATTTCTCATATTCCAGTTCACAAAAACTCTTCTCCTGCTTGCCGCCATCTTGTACAGTGCCGCTACAGGCCTGCCATATAGCGAGCACGCGAGTCACGAGGCGGGCTTTTAAACTTGGGGAGTGTATGTATCTTGTCATGTATCACCCGCCTTTGTAGGTGATATACCTCTCAATACACATAGTTTTCAAACCCGATGAATCATTTAGGGTAACCCTGTATTACAGAGGTATCAAAATTATAAATTTTAAAAACTAACTGCTCACCTTTGACAAAAAAAAGACTGCATTTTCCACTAATCTTTCAGAAAAAATGCAAGATGATAAATATTTGTCTTCGAATAATTTTAATAAAGGAATGTTTTTCGGTTTCTGCTCCAGAAATGTTTGGAATTTAAAGAATTTAGTTATTCTTTTTAGTTATTTGCTACTTATCGTCATTTGTAAATTATAAATACGAAATTGTTTTCACTTATAATCTTAAAAGGTTCCGTTAACATGATCGTACAATTTTGATTTCGAAATCCTGTGAATAATTGTTTTCAACAATCCTAGCAAAGTTTTCTTCTACTTTAGAATACTTCGTATTTTAATGCACATTTTTTCTGATTTTATCGACAAACGCGAAAAAGGATTTTGAAGCGTATTTTATTTACATTGCCAAGAAAGAACGTTATATCCATCTAAAAATAATAACACACAAAAAGCAAATTTATTTTATTGAACATTTTTGTTTTGTTTGAGAAAACTCTTGAAAACTGTTTTATTGGAAACAGAGTTATTCTTAATAAACCGACAAATTTTATTTTCTAGCATATTAAAATTTTATTTCAGACTGGCATCAGTGATGCAACTAGGAGAAATTTTGTGGGAATCGTATGCATTATAACCTTCTCTTGTTTTAAACCAGATGGAGAAAGTTTCATTTCTGTTATATTAATAAGAACTTCGCGTCTCATTTGTTTATTTTGAAACTGGCATCTTCAAATTAAATTATATAAAATGAAATTTTTGATTAAATGCTTTCATATTACATATACAGAACTGATTTCAATAAGCTCTTAAAAGAATTTTCTACAGAAATGTTATATTTGGAACAATGCCAATGTTACAAACTGGACTATGATTGTAATATAAAATTATTTAATATTCAATTACAAATGCAGATACGACTTTCTTTTATATTTGAGATTCTATTTTTCAGGGTGTCCATAAATAATTCGAGGGCAATTAAAATTATAGCTCACCGGCAGTGCTGTGGGATGGGTAAATACCCAGTGGGTAGATAAATATTTTTGGGTTGTTATAAATATTTTCGGGTATTTACCCAATGCTTGGGTAAATACCCAAAAACTGGGTATTTGGGGGGGGGGGAATTTGAATGGTGATTTACAATGAGACATATAAAATTTATGAATTCACAAAAACTTGATATTTTGCAAAAAAAAGTATTTGAGAATGGTGATTCGAAATGAAACATTAAATTTATAAATACCCATAAACTGAATATTTTGAAAAAAGTATTTGTGAATGATGATTCAAAATTAAACATATAATTTATAAATGCCCCAAACTGGATATTTTGCACAAAAAAAAACAGAAAAGCATTTCCGAATGGTGATCCAAAATGAGACATTTTAAAACTACAAATATATGAGCAAATTTATATTTTTAAGATGTCTCATTTCACATATGTCTCATTTAGAAATTCACATTTCTAGCTGCTGAAGGTTGTAAAAGGCTCATATGTTACTGGTTTTTCTTTTTTATTTTACCTTATGCTCAATATATATTCTATATATATTTATATTATATAGAAACATCATATTTCACAGTAGTGCCTGTATTTTATGTGACTAAAGTTAATTGAAAAATAAATACACGGGTAAAAACCCAGGGTGTTTTACATCACTGCTCACAGAGTGTCCCGAAAATGTAGAAATCCACTATATTTTTTTAATTTGTCATAAGATGGCAACTATAAATTGCAGATGTGTTCAAAATAATGCAGAAAATAAGACTATGTTCACGAAATAATCCTACCATTAGCCCCTTCCGGTAAAATAACGAGTATGGCTCGTCATTGGTTTTCATGCTATACAAAGCACCATTCCGTGATTAAATCTTACCGGAAGGGATTAATTTTCAAAAAGTTACACTTCTTAACCATTTTTTGCCATTACCTTAGACAAAATTGATGGATTTGAAAAATATTCCTTTTAATTCAACAAGATCATTAGAAAAACTTTTAAAATTGACTGAAATATAATGCAAGAAAAAATGCTTAACATTTTAAATAATAATTAAAAATATGGTATATCTTCGTTTAACAAGCAACACCGTCTATCTAAATTTTCCAGGTTTTACAAGAAGAAGAAATGACAGAATTTTTTGCACTTAATCATGAAGATTCCTGATTTTTTTCTCGCATCTAGTACAAACATACGGTATCATGCTCACCACTAAAAATATCTAGATATCTAGAAAATCAAGCTACGTCTTTTTTTTCGAATAATATCTTAAAATTCAGTTCTCCTGCTCTAACAATCATTGAAAAGACAATTTTCGGAGGATTTTTTTTCGTACAGACATATGTTGAAAAACAAGGGGAAAGCGATTCTTATAAATGAAAATATCGGAACCGAGACAAAGGGGGGGGGGCGACCCAACCTTATTTTTATTTTTTTTCTTGTTCATCTTTTTTGTTTCTTGATATGAATGTTTTCAATCGCTGAACAACTGAACTCTGAATATTTTTCAAAGTGATTTTTAATTGAGATTTATATGGAGTGAAATTTCTGTTAAACTTTATCAGAATACAAATTTATTAAAATAAATATTATATAAATAGCTTTTCAATAAAATCTGCATCAATGTCAGATGTAAATAATTTTCCCCCGTGGAAGCATTATATCTATTTTATCCCTTCAAGATATTGCATAGAGAAGAGGAAAATACACACGGAAATCAATTTCGTCTCAGAGGATCAAATATTTTCACGTGGTTTAACCAACAATATTTGCTTTTAAAGTATATCATTTTGATATTATTTTTAGACTGGTTTGGTTCAAGTGTTCAATAAAATATGTGGTAAATAACTATATTTTAGCTGATCTCGTATCAGAAATAACTACTTTATTTGACTTTTGTTTTCCAATATTTATAATTTCAGGGATAAAAATTTGATAAATCTGGTAAAGCATGTGAAATAATCTTTCAAGTTCTTCGTACATAATTTCAACAAACCTCTAATCATAATTTTAGTCACACAACCACAGCCTAAGATATTCAATAAAAACTTTTTTGAATTTTCAGATAAGTTATCCTTTAATAATAACATATTTCATCTGTGAATTTATTTCAATTTTTGTCTTTCTGTGTAAGAACTACTATGCCATTGTAACAAGTATTTATAAATTGCCGTATTCTCGCTTATTTCAAAGGATAGAAATGTTTACTTATGCCATACTAGGCAAGAGAAGATTCTACCGGTAGGGACAGCTCTTACGTAAAAGAAAATTGATGTAAAGAAAAAAATTAAATTCATTCCTTCGAATATCCACATTAAAGCTAATTATTTCATCAAAGACCATCTTTTAAAATCAAAATTTATCAATAACTCATGAAAATAAAGGTATGATAAAAAGAATCATTTAACTATAACCAGTCAAAATTAAGCAACATATAATCATTTAAACCGAGGTGCCACCTATGAACATTTATTATTTTAAAATTGTAGAAATTATGCACAAGAACATTTTCAATTTTCAGTAAAATTACGTTCAAGAAGTAAAAATCTTGAAAAGAATGATATTAAAGATATGTGTAGGATTTATATTAAACCCGGCTTATATATTGAATCTAATAGAAACTCAAGATATTTTGTATAATTTTTAATAGAGAATACATAAGCTAAAAACTTCTTTCCACATGATTTTTTCTGCAAATTTACCGCAATTACATTTTTATTTTTTACTTGACTTGCAATTTTACCGCATTATTAGAAGTTCTGCAATATTCTTGTCGAGCATTATTCGAAAAGTTTTATGCAATATTTATATTCTGCTTTATTATTTTTAGTTTTATATTATACCAAATGTTTATATTATATCGTATATAGCATCTGGAAATAAAGATCAATTTTGCATTTTTTAACGATTAATTACAGATTGTTTTACAATGGAGTCACTCAATATTGTTATTATATTCCACTGCTTTTATACAGAAGTAAAAGCGGAAGGTGTTTGAAGTTAGATGCCATTTGACATCTAATAATGGTCTGTATAAGGCATCGTAATATCCTATGGCATCTGATGTGTGGCACCTACCAGGTGAATATAATCATTTGAATCTGTTCCCTTTTATCATGGAACATTCCTTATAAATTCATGATCGCAATGGGATAAATACAGAAAACGACTCTTTTTCGTTATTTAATAATTATCTTACCGCATATTCATATTCTTTTAACCACTTGACCGTTTTGTTGTCTCTGTTATTTAATTATAAGATACATTCTGTTTTGGAAATGTGTTGTCAATTTGATTCTACAAGATATCGTAGAATTTTTGAAATGTTCATGGGTTCTACTTAAATTTTGTATCGAGTAATAATTTTCATGAATGATTTAGTTTTAGAATACATGTTTAAAAAATATGATAATGCAATGCCTGTTAAATGGTTAAAACATTAATCAGTACTAACTTGAGAGAGCATACAAGTTTCTTTCTCATCTAATACCAACCAACTGAATTTAAATGTTAAAAGAAATAATCCACAAAATAAGGGGAAAAATGTTTACTTTTAATATATTGCTCAAATACTTTTTCTTTATTCTTAAGAAAACCTTGCGGTCACGCTTGAAGGAAGAAAAAGCTCTCAAAGGGATTTCTTATTTATATTGCTCGCATCCTACGACAGAATACAAATCGCTAAGAATAATAAATATCGAAAAATGTAACGAATATCCCTTCAGAGATGGAGAGAAAAATTATCTTTTCCAAGCTCTATTTGCTTGTTTATGCTAGTTTTTCAAAGAAAGACTTAGCAGTATTGATACAGTAGTCGAAAGTATCCTTTCTGGAATACGATCAGCCAGCAAGGAAAAAAATAGTTTAGTTTAGTTTTAGTTTAAGTTATATTAACGTCTCGTTTTGAAGCAACACGAGGGCTATTTTGAGACGGGCCTCATGATTTTGAACCGTGGGCAGATGACGAGGACAGCAGAGATGGCACCCAGTCCCCTCTCCAAACTTCCGCGCTACACGAGCAGGAAGGTGTTTGGTCATTGCGTATGATTTAACGAGCAACAAGCAACACGACAGAATTTTGGTGGAATCGGGTTTCAAATCTGGAACCCACCGGCCCCAAAGACGTTGCCTTACCACTAGGCCACCATGCTTGCGATTGCAAGTTTCATGGCATCCGCAAATCACTCTCCTCGACCCGCGGCTTCAGGCTTCTTCTTGAACTTAGGCATTTTTTCGTAAAAAACTATATTCACCCACATGGCCAATACTACTATTAAAAAGAAAAGCATGGTCAAAACTTCCGTACCACATCAGCGGGAGGACGCTTGACCCCTACGCATGATTTAAAGTGCAACAAATTCACATACACGGTGGACCTTCAGGGAAATCGGTTTTCGAACCTGGAACCCTCCGGCTCCGAAGCCGAAACCTTATGACTAGGTCACCGTGACCCTAGGAATAAATGGAAGGGTTAGGTTATGTAGTTGGCGCTTCAGTATAATTGATGTGGACAAGTAGGAGAGATACTATCTCCTTATTGCGAATAGGAACTGTAAATAGCGGGACTGTTCTCCCCTCGACTTTGTATGAACAAAGTTATATATCCGTCGAAATATGTGGTTATGTGGTTTCTGTTGTAAGGCACAGTGCATACAAGGTAACACCATCTTTTCCTTTACTCTGAGATAAATTTTAAAGTGTACTTTGGTAATTCGCTACAAACCTGGAATACTAGAAAATTTGTGCCCTTCAAGGCGGGCTTTTAGCTTGCCAACGATATCTCAGATCTCATTGTCGCAAATTTACAAACAAAGGTGGTGAAGAAAATCTGATGAAGATTGCCTGAGGGCTTAAGAAATTAAAAAAGCGTGAAAAACAGAACTGATGAATCAATTGACACTAATTCTCGTTTTTTTTTTTGTTTTTTTCCAAGGAAAATAATGCTAAATCTATTAACAGAAAAAAATACATTACCAGATATAAAATTTAAAAAATGCTGAATTGGAGAATGCAAATCTTTAAGTAAAAGAAGCCTTTCAGTGTAAGAACAGTTAAGGAAAAAAATATTAAATATAAAAAAATATCTATTCAATTTTTCCAAAATTAAGTACGAAAGAAAGTAAACCACATAATGTCTATTTATTATTAACGGAGTTGCACGTCCGTCGATGAATCAACATGAAATAAAAAAAAGAGAACAGTGTTTCGTCAGAGGAAAAAATCAAACAAAAAAATGCTGAAAGATTATATTAATAAAAGAATCAAAACAGTATCCCCATATGTATTTTTTATGCTAATTTGTAGGTTTAAAAAGAAAATCTGGACTTCCCCCTCTTTCGCACGTAGCCAAACCAAACCACGTGACAGCGTTACTTCAATCTTTAGCTTTTTATATATATTAATACAGCATTTTATCATCATACGTAGATTTTTCAGAGGATAGGTTGATATTTTCTGAATGCTATAAATTCAACGTAGATACGTCGAATATATAGCATTTTATCAGCATATGTTAATTTTTTCTGATCAAAACAATTGTTTTTAAAACTTTCAGAATAGTGAATAATTGTAAAGATCGATTCTATTGATTTTAACCTTTTAAAACATTGGTATTCCCGACTAAGATTTGGTAAAATTCAGTTTTATCTGTCGCTTGGAGTAGTATGACCAAAACTGGCTTTTGTGCCATAAAACTCGAATACAACCAGCCATCCAACTCCCTTCGAATTTCTAGAACGCATACACAATAACGCGTGTTTTCTTTTCAGCATTGTAGCACAGGTAAGAGAATCGAGTATTCGCTTAGACCTTTCCCATTCGACCGATTGAGATCAACATTTGAAAGAGACTTGCAATTTCGATATCAAGACCGCGGGTCTAATTTCATCCATCTAGTTTGTTGCGTTCCTGAGTTATCACATTCACATTATCAGCAATATGCAGGCCTTCGACAATTTAACGGATTTGTTCCTACATTTCATCTTGAATTCTGGAGTTAAAACCAATGCCAAAATTCATTTGTCTAGGTCTTTGATTTTCAGAGTAATCGCCATCACGAACGCGAACGGACAAGTTCAGTTGACGGATTTCGTCCGAAATTTGATAGGAACCTACTGTTTTGGTGTAGAGATCACGTGTCAAATATCATCCGTTTGGCTCAATCCGTTTTTGTATTATCGTGTTCAGAGACAGACATAATTACAAATATTGGGGGGAGGGGGGTTGGACTCGTGGAAGTCTGAAACGTGGAGACTCAAACACTCGAAGTCGAATTTTTTCAACGATTATAATATTCTTTCTACTTCGTATTAAATTGTCTGTATATTTATCCTATGATGAAACGAATCAATCATAAAGTATGCATTTATCCCTGTTAATATGCAAATGAAATATGTGGTGAATAAACAAAGTTTTGGCTTTGTCTTTTCTGTGAACGCCTTACTACTCTCCACTCTAGAAAAAATAGCAGACGGTACTCACGGTTTTTTCGTATGTTTCTTCGTTAGCATAACAAATGATTGTTAAAATATAAAAAAATCTCCATGCTTGATACATACCATGTCATTTATATATCACATTCATTTTTAATTTCTCGTATACGAAGTATACAAAGAGAAAGTAATGTAATCGTCAAAAAATTCGAACTCGAGATTTTGACGAATCTCCACGTTTTAGACCTCCCCGAGTCCGAAAAACACAATTTTGGAATTATGACTGTCTGTGAACATGATAACTCGAAAACTATTAGAGATACAGGAATGAAATTTGGTATGTGATCTTGACACATCATTTTTAGGTTTCTGTCACATTTTGGGCAAATTCCGTCTGCGGGAAGTCTGTCTGCATGCCCGCGTTCATGTGAACACTATAACTCAAAAACTTGAATAGCTACATGGATTAAATTTGGTACACAGTTTTATCATCATGAATATAGGTCGGTATCAAATTTTGGACCAAATCCGTCGAAGGGGTGATTGTCTGTCGGGCTGTATAATCGTATAATTTTAATCGCAATAACTTCTTAACAAAATTACTTAGATAAATGAAATTTGGTATGTGGCCTTCTTACCTTAATTGTAGATTTGTGTCCAATTTTTGTGTCAATCGGTTAAGAAAAGGCGTTCAAATTGCATAATTAGTTTTTCTAATCCGATTCTCTATGCGCATGCGTACTAATAGCAATCTCTGTGCACGCGGAAGCTATTGAGCAAATTACATCACTTTGTCTTTGAGCCCGCAAGAGTCTAGCAGTGTGTGATAGATGCATTTTAGTCGGTATGCATCTCTTTGAATTTGATTCTTTATCTAAATATTTTACAATCACTATAATCTACAATGAAAAACCTTCTGATAGTCATTGAATTCTGGGTTACAGTATGTTCGAATTTTTTTATCCACGCGGGGGTAGCGAAAACATCACCTTTTGGGGGGAAGTATACGAGAAAGTTTAGGGGAGTCCACTCCCGCTGGTTTATTTAAAGGTATGAGGAGAGATGTGAGTGGTGTGAGAACGTACTCGCAATGCAGTCACTGTCCGGACACTGAATTGTCTCCAAACCACATGTTTGATTGCGCTGCTATTCTGAGGGGCGTGGCAGGGTGCCTGTTTCTACCCTGAAGAAGAACTATACTCCGACAAGATCGTACAGATTGCTAAGACTGCACTTTATACTCATGGTTTTATATGACTGACTCGGTGGACACGTCATCAACATCTTTCATTTTTTATACTTAATGTAAGTTTAGCACATCTTTCTAGAACTGTTACCACCTGATAATGATTACTACATCAAGTTAAATCTGTTCGCTATCATCCCACAACTTTGTTACAGATAAACGTCACATAATTTTAATATTAAGTACACAGCTTTCAAACAAAAATCACCTGATTAGCCATTCGAGAACCACTACTTCGCACCCTATCCAGCGACTGTCGCAATCTAATTAAAAAGCAAGTGGCATTCACCGGAGCTAATGGTCCGCTCTCTCAAGATGCTAAAGCAGCATAATTAATTTAATTTTGCCGAGAATACCAAAGTATCAAATAGGTATTAATAGGATCCTTAGCATACCGCATCCTCAAATGACACGAATACCGTGGATTCTTATCATTGCAAGAATCCACCAGTTTTGACTTAAGAATCGAATCTACCGAACTGACCATATGAGACTCGCATGAGCATAACCACTATATTATTTGAATAGACTGTCTTATTACATTGACAGATTTTGGAAAAGTACATCTTTCCCATGTTGTCACTTAATCACCAACCACGTAAAAATACGAGCAATTATAAATCACAATAAAAGAGTTGCTGCCAATCATTAAGCAATACCCGTAAATCGCAGATGAGACGTAAATTTGTTAACAGCTCGATTAAAAATGTACTCGGATTCGCACGAGAAGCACCATTCAGCAAAATTTTCATGTCATACCCGTCACCGAAAAACATAAAATTACAATATTGTATAAGACTATAATTAAAACAGCTGCAATTTAACTTGAATGAAAATACGAAAACCCTTCCGAGATGGTGCAGAGAGTCTCCCTCAGTGCTGTAAGTTATTAATAAAGATTAGTCTCTTTTCTCAGATTAACTTTTAAAAGTTCAGTGTTCCTCCTCTAATCTTTTTCACTCAGCCTTAAAAAGTTTAAATATGACTAACCTATTTTCAGAAAACAGTTGAGGATTCAAAATTTCCTCAGTTCGTTGAATAAAGTTCCCTTTTGGGCCTCGATTCGGTTAGGGAAAAAGAATTGGTCATTATCTTCAAAAATTGAATATAATCTTTGTGCCTAGCTGAATAAAGATATTTGTGTAAAATAAAAAAAAACAATGAAGCATTTTTTAATTAAAAATAAAGAAGTTTCCGCAGACAATTTAAACTGAACTTAAAATAAAATTTCGACGGAATTTATTTTCAAATAACAATAATCAATATTTTGTGTAACAAAACTCCATAATTAAAACATAAAGTTGATAAATTTCATGGGGCTGTTTTTATTATCCAAAGAAGCATAGAAATACGTATTACGTCATTTACTGTTGGTCAGGTCATAGCTTATTAAGTACTTTCAACTTAAATGCCATTAGATATTAAGTAACTCCGCCCTAGAACCATGCTAAATTAATCCTTTCTTATCCAAATTAATACTTTCTGAGGGGCACTCAATTTAGTTTTATTCGTGAAAACGAAGTTAATTTTTAAATCAATAAATAGTACAGCAATAAAATTTACATCAATAAAATAGTACAATAACTAGTACAGCCATCTATTATTGTATTTATAACATATTAGAAAACGTATTTAAAAAAAGACCATCCTAAGTCCACTACCTGCTTGAGAAAAAAATTGTAAAGAGGTGGTTTCATAAGAAACTACCTTCCTTGGATTAATTCCCACTAATCATTACAATTATCTCAATTATTCCGTTTTATTACTGCGCTAATTAAAAACGTGCCCCATCCATAAATTAGCCGGAAAGCATTTATTTTGTGCTTTAACTGACTGCAGTTCAAGTTTTGAATCTCAAACACTTATACAACCAGCTCCAACTATCAAATTACAAAAACAACTTCTCAGAAAGCACTTAGTTAATTTCTTTCTCTTTTGTTATAATCATAATGAGAATGACAATCCGAAACATCTTTTCGTAAATGTTTCATACGAGGAATGTCATTGATCGCCAAGTAATTACCACATCGGCGACAAGATACCCTTCTAAGTTGGGGCAGTCGAAATATTTCCTCGTTTGTGCTGTTGAAGCTAATTACTTTCGTCTAAATCTCGAACTAGACCTTTTCGAGCTACAATAAATGCAATTAGTCCTTGATTAACTCGGCTGTTTCAAACACTCTACTACAGCAACTGTAACACAAGCAGACTGAACAAATAACAAAAGAGCCTTTAATCTTTTGAACTCCACGGAAAACTGGGACTTTGATGGAAAATTCATGACTTAGCACTCACGTAAACAACTTAGACAGGACTTCGAGAAACTTAAATTATTTGTACTTGGGTGAAAAGTTTTCATGTGATACTGTGGCAACAATTAATTTTATCACGTATTTTCAAATTAATTTCGAATCATCATTGAGAGTTGAGAAATAAATCACCAATTTTTATAAGTCAAGGGCAGATTTTATAAGAAGAAAATAGTAGATATATATATAGAAGATATATATAGTAGATATATAATAGTAGTATGTATATAGAAAAACATACGAAAACTCGAAATGTAAATTATCGCAATACACATCAACCAGTGTGAAACTGAACGCAGCATTTTAAAATTCTAGGAGCTTAAAGTTTTAGTTTCTAAAAATGAATATTGTTTTGCAGCGTTCAGCTGATTTTCGAGTGGGAGCTGTTAATAGTTATTAAAAATTTATTTTTTTATTACTAGCAGCACCCCCCGTCTCCCCACTACCTTCCCGTTCGCAACTACTGGATTTTTCAGTTTTAAATACTGCATATAGATTAGCGGAACTGGCTACAAAACAAAAAACCTCCATTTGAGTTCTCATATTTTCAAAAACTTTGTCACGATTTTCTGCATAAAAATTTTCAGAACCACAAAATGCAGTATGATATCTCTCTAAATAAAGTTTTCGTCCCTTACAATAGGTACTTTACAATATTCTTGAGGTGACATGTTGATTGAAACGCATGCAGATCAAAAACACTGGTCATAACTTGAGGCGTTCTGATTTGTTCTATGCTTGCAAAGTGTCGAAATAGACTGGAGGAAAAAAAAATTCGCGAAGTTGGTGCAGTTGTTGAGGCTAGGGATACAGTTAAGGTGTTTTCCCCTCAGAAAATACGTAGTGAAATAGAGTTTTGTGATTTACTTCGAAAATAGAGGGGGGGGGGTGGCAAGTGACCGTTGACGATGCATCTAAGTATCATAGGATTTCATATGAAGTAAAAATTGTAGAAATCGGTCTAGTGGTTGGGCTGTGGGATGGGCTCTTTGGTTTTGCCAATTATTTTAAATACGTAGATGCAATATTTAAATTGTCCGTTGTACTGCTAGTGAGCAATATTCTGCAAGATTAAGAGGGTCTCATTTTTGATTTTCACAAAATGACTAAAAACTCTAAATGATTTTTTATTTATCTTTTTAATTATTTAATTCGTATCAGCTACTATGTCAGTGTGAAAGATTTTATCTGTCCTTACATCTTACGGCCAAAGGTTTCATTATTTGAGAATATCTCGATATTAACTAGTGTATTACAAATGATCGTAAAAAAAGTTGAGTAATTATAGAATGGGAATGTCTGTTGAATGTTAAGAATGGAATACAGTGTTTGTTTTTTCTGAAAATTATCGCTAATTAATTTTTTTAAATAATGTTCTACTTGAGTCTTTATGTTGATGTAAAAATATAGATTATTTTAGGATATTTTATTTAAAAATTACTTAATACGCATTTAAAGAGTCTTCATTCATTTACTGGTATCCATTTACTTATTGAAAGTCAAGAAAGGCAGTGTTTTTTCACAGCTTTAACAGAAACTAATATTTAACCATAGCAGTAGGAAAAAAATGTAGAGAAATATTTCACTGATCTTAATTTTTTACATTAAATTAGGTTAATCTTTAACTAAAGTTGAAAGCTCCCCAGTCGACAAAGCAAAGTTACCTTCAAACGAAAAGTGTCTGCTAATGAAATAATAGATATACCAGAAAAGACATTTTAGGTTCTAATGCTGCTGAATTTAAATGAAAAAAGTCTGGTGTAATTCTATTAGCATCTTAAAGAGCCCAAAAATGCCGCTTGAGATCAGAAATTATGCAGCTCGCTTGAAAATTTACGTAGATAGATTACTTAAGAAGCTTTTTATATTTAAACTCTTCAAGAAAAGAATAGTGACACATAATTGGACGTGAATTTTTCCTTAGTTTTTTAATCATTCTAATCTCAAAAATAATGAAAATAATCAAGTTAATGGACTCAAAATTTAACAGAAAGAGTTCTATTTTATATGGTTCACTGAAATGCTTCGATACACTTATGAAATCTTAGTTAGCAAACCTGCAGGAATGTTCTTCCTTCGAATTTCTCATACATTAGCATAAAAAGACACGTTAATAAGATATAATTAAAATAAATAACATATAGTAATTATATCTTATATATGATCAATATAATCTAATATTATAAAATATTACATAATACTATAATATAATTATAAATTACAGTGACCTCTCACTTGTATGCTCTCTCTTTTATGCACGTTTTTCACTTAAGCACGTTTTTTTTCGCGGTCCCGGCCAGGGATATAGGAAAACAATGATAACTCTTATTCATTTGTGCGCCGCACTAAAAAAGTACCTCTCACTTATGCGCGTCGAAAAAATATTTTTAGTTAAAAAAGTTTTTCTTTTCCAGCAGAACAAAAACCCTTTTGGCTCTGCTTCTAGGAATGCATTCCCTCGCCCTTTCTCTATTGTTCAGGTTCCAGGAACACATTCCTCTAACTTATGCACAGGGGTGTGCGTGGGGGTTCTTGTGATTAACGTCAGTAAAAGTCGCATTTATACAGTAGCTAATTAGAGAAGTTAGTGCTGTACGTACCAAGTGGCATTGATCGCTAACGAAAGAACCATCTTTGGAGTTTTGGTTAGATGGTTACGTTTTAAAATGGCGAAAAAACGAAATTGTCGCTTTCGTTTAAAATGGATGTTATTAAAAAAATTCGAAGAAAATCCTTGCACCTCGAAAAAAGCTTTAGCGGAGCATTTTAATGTCCCAGAATCGACAATAAGAGAGATTTTAAAAAATCGGGAGCATTTCCATTTTCTTTGTGTTCTTAAAAAATAATTAACGGAAGTTCTACACGTATTTGCGTTTTGAAACTAATCTTATTTACATTTTTCAGTAGTATATGCATAGCATTAGTTAACAATATATGTACACTGTATTTATGTTTCACTTTTAAGCTCCCTTTTGTGGTTTTTCACTTATGCGCGTCTCTCACTTATGCGCGTTTTTTTTTCGCTGTCCCCTGTGCCCGCGCATAAGTGAGAGATCACTGTAATTGCAAAAAATCTGTAATAAGATATTTATGATAATTTTATAAATATTTATAAAATTATTATATTTATAAACATAATATAAAAGAATAAACATATAATTATTATGTATTATTTTATATTTCTTAATGTAATGAAGAAAACCGTGTAGGCATTTTGACTTCTTCCTTTTGACCGATTGATTTGAAATTTGATGCAGAGCTACGATTTTAGTAAACAGACCAAACACTAAAATTCGTCCCCCTAGGTCGTAGCGTTTTTGACTTAAGGCGTCCACATAAAATGAATATGCATACCGACAGACGGCAATCTGTAGACGGATTAGGCACAAAATTTGATACAAATCTGCAATTCTGATGAAATCATATCCAAAATTTCATCTATCTACACAGGCAGATTGCCCGTTGATGTATTTCGTCCAAAATTTGATTGCAATCTACAATTTCGGTGCTAAGACTGTATTCTTAATTTCATCCGTCTAGCTTGTAGTGCTTTTTAATTCACAGACAAGCCAACCAAAAAATGTCATTCCAAAACTAAGTTTAACTCGGGGAGATCTAAAATATGTAATCAAAACATTGAGGTCTAATATTTTAGAGATTATAATAATTTCGCTTTCTATACGTCATGTATCAGAAAGTGAAAAGCAAATCGTATTTTGTTAAACAGATTAAGGAATTAGTTAATTATGAATGAGTTCAGGCAGAGCTGATTTCTTCAAAGATTAGATTAAGTTTTCGCTCAATAAAATGATCTTTACAGAAAATGCATAAGAGACTTATTTTGGATTGTCTAATAAAAACAATTTGATTTGATTACGAACTTGCTGCATCAAATTTGAGGCGGGGTGGCAGGATACGCTGCCCTGGTGCTTCAAGTGTCGTCATCATTTCATCTGGTAAGGGTTAAAAATTACAATGCCCGTCCCTAAATAGTTGTGGCATCATCGCCAACTGTGTTGTTAACTGAAGTTGCTTGTGTGTCTACCCCGCCCTTTTTGGTGATGTCGTCTGTTAGTCAATGGCGAAGGAGCTACTGCAGCATTTAAGGGCAATGTTCCACCTGTTCATTGATAAGAAACGTTTTAATGGACCTTTTGGGACAATTAATCACTTTTTGATTTCTTTAATTCTTTCAAAAAAATTTCTCGGTTATGTCAACTTCTTAATTTTAATTTCTCTTTCAAAATTATGATGTGGAGGTGAAAGTGATTTTCCTCACAAAGCGGGACTCCGTAAACTAAACCACGTTGCCGTTGCCACCTGATCATTCTCTCACTTTTTGTTATCATCTCACCGCGTGTTTGGTCATATGATGTAGCAGTTTAATATTGTTCTATTAAATATGTTATCTTTCTAAACTTGTGTTTTTATTCCGTGTTGTTTGCACTGTGTCACCATGAAGTTAACCCTTCTGAAGGAAGTGAGTGTGGTGTCAAAGATAGAGTGAAGTACGGTGTTAATAGTAGCTGGGATCTTAAGCCATCAGATGATTAATCATACCCTGCATGAACTCGTACCTTTTACCGCCACATCGGTAACCTTCCCGTTCATATGGCATATAGTCATCGTGTAGTTTCATAAATGGGTCGTTAATCAGATCTGAAACGCCGAAGCGCACTGAGTACGTTCATATTACAGCATTTACATTTTCAATTATATTCAGCTCTTTAACAAGCATGCATCTCTGAAATTAACAGTAATGCAATAAATGTAACAAAAACTGTTTCTCAACACAGATATATGTTTATTTTAATTACTTTCTACTTTTTAATCTTTAATATGAATAAGAAATAATTTTTTGCTCAAATTCACAACCAGGCGGTGCCACTCGTATGAAATCAAAATTTAATTAAATTAACTGATCAACTGATAATTAAGTTCCGAAAATATTTAAATAGTGTATCGTCATAGTGTCATCGATCGAGAATACATAAATGTACAAAATTTCGAAATTCTAGTACATCAGGAAGCGAGTGTAAAATCAATTATAAAATTCCATCTTTACAATTATGAAACGAATCAAGTTAAACAGAAATGTCTAAAAGGAGACCAGTAGCTGTTGCCAATTTATTTTTTAGTCACATAATTTTTCTCCCAGTTCAGGAGGGTTATAGAGATTATATAGCCGCTTGAGAAGCAATACTACCTATTGCAATTTTTCCAAATTTTACACAAGAAAAAAATACTAAAATTTTAGAATCAATAACGAATATCGTGTGGAGGGGTGTTTTTTTTATATCTGGTGTGAACATAAAACTGTACATGACGTGAAAAAAATCCACCATATTCGTTTATGGTTGTGAAAAATTCAGGGTTTTTTTCTCTCTCTCTCTCTCTTTTTCTTGTAATATTCGGTAAATTGATATAGGTAGTGTTGCTTGTTAGGCGATGATATTTTTAACGAAGAAATGAAAAAAACTGCGTTCAATCGGATACTTTCTTCGCTATGCATGATTTTTTTTCCGGGTTTTTTTTTTTCATGAAACATAAGATGATTGTTTCCTAAGAGATTACGACATATTTCGTTAAACAGTGTAAATATTTGCACTCGAAAAATTTCCTCATGCCAGAAATCGAAATCAATCAAATATGAAGAAATCACTTTGAGGAAATAAGTTCTTTTCATCAAAATTAATGTATATATTTCACATTCGTCAGAAGAAAAGCTTCCGCCTCTTTTGATTAATTTTCTAATATAAGAAACCGTCATGTATCATGTTTTAATATCTTCAAAATGTAAATAAGAAATCTTTGGGCTTATCGCATGAATTCAACGTTTTCCTGAAAAAAGCATTATACAATCATTATATCCAGAGAACAGAATCCTGCCTAACAAATTAAAGCCATGTCTTAATGTAAGCTTTTATTAGATTTCAAGAAGTTATTGTTTCAATCAATAAACATATCATTTTAAATTTTGATTTGATTGGATTGGATTTTCTGGCGCAAGATCCTGAAAAAGAATATGCTGCGCCGAAACTACGGTTAACATCTATTCAGAAGTAATAAAACTATGCACGGATTGTTAAGAGCAAAATTAACAATAATCAAATAACTGGCTGGGCAATAACAAGTAATTAGATTATAAAAGTTAAAATAGTTAAATTTCACGAAGAACACCAGTATCTTTAAGAAACAAGAAAATATTAGAATGAAACGTTTCACCCAGTAAAAAGTCTGGATTAAAAGTACAAGAATTGAAGTATTTTAATCGAAACCTGGTAAAAGCCAGGCACTCTATTAAAATGTGACGAACTGTTAAAAGATCTCTACAGTGATTACATACTGGATGGAGTTCCGAAAAGAGTAAATATTTGTGTGTCAGACGGGTGTGACCAATCCTTAGCCGAGTTAAAATTACCTCATGGCGTCTTTGTAGAGAAGAAGAACAATTAGACAATAC
>BGPR01023560.1:9543-23865 GCA_013235015.1 Araneus ventricosus | reverse complement strand
TTATCTGGTGTCTTCTCATCCACGTACTGTCCTTCCGCCAGGACAAAAACCCTGAGCAGAGTCGCCTCAAATAGATGAATCGAAGAAAGGAGGAATACGGATATAAAATCAACCGCAACATTTGGCGAACGAATCGCACTTCCATTAGACGAGGAATTCGTTTTCGAACGAAGTACAAGGAGAGATGAGACTTCCGCCGGTTCTATCTACGCCAAATGAAATAAAGCCCTTTCCTTGACCCCCAAAATGCAGTGGAATATCCCGTTTCCATAACGACCGCCATCGGCATGTCTGGTGTCTAGGGTTTTTCTCGTGGCGGTAGGGCAGTATTCTTGTTGCCCCCTGGAGAATACCTATAATCATAAAGAAAACTCCCCTATCACGAGGATATATGGAAAACTTGAATGACCAGACCCCCGCAGATAACAATACTGATACTGTGAACCCACGTATAATAGACCCCATTACGAGCGTTACATGTACAGAACTCTCACAAGGAGGTACGTCCCGCCATCGGCGATGGGACCGTTAACTAGACTCAACACCATTATTGCACCGCCAGGAAAACCGAGAACCTGCTTACTTATCAGGTAACTTCTCAATCTCTTGCTCTAGGTGGGACCAACTCACCTATAATCAGGGGAAAAGTCGGGGGAGGGCTATTGGGATGCCCACCCCAAATTTAAACCAGAATTCTAGATTTTTTTTCAAATCACTACACCTTTTTGCTCTTAATCTCATTTTTTAAAGATTAAAACGTGGCAACGTTGTTTTCTGGCTTGGCAGGATCGAAAATTTTCCCGCTTTTGCAGTCATTCCACTCGTACTTGTAGAGTTAACGCGGTCGAAAACATTTTTTGGCTAGTTATTTCACTGTGTTTTTATTAAATTGTAGAAAGTCTTGTAGTGTCCTTCGTAATTCTTATTATCAAGTGAGAAAAGTTAAAATGTTTCAATGACATACGCCATGAGGTCATGACGATACAAAATTCTCATGACCTCAGCCCCCCCACCCCCAAAATCCTGGATTCACCACTGCCTATAACCACAAATCTTTTTGAAATCAAAATCATTTTGACACTTCATCTCTTCAAAACTGACCAATTGACAATATTCTCCATAATGCAATTCCCTTATACAAATTTGATATATCACGCAAAGAAACGATTCGTCCTCAGAGGTTTTAAGAATCGACCCGCAGTAACCTCAGATTTAATATTATTAGCAAAATTATACAAGAAAGAACTTGGGGTTAAATCGTTCTTTATAAATATTATTAGACGGCCCTCTAAAGCAAGTCACCACAAATTCTCTTTCGTAGAACACTCAGACAAAAAAAGAAGAAGAAACAAACAGGCAAATAAGAAAAAGAAGAATCTAGCGGTTCCACATATCCTTTCTTTAACGATGGTCAAAACAAACCATTCACGAATAGCAAAACCACCGGAAATTCTGCCAAAACTGCTCGCTGGACACACCATTGGACTTCTGCCCGAGCGTGCGTCCATTTCCCCTCGACAAATGGATCCCATCATCGCTGTGACCGTACCCTCCGTTACCATGGTGATGGATGGCGATGCTACTCTCGAAGCAGACGCTCCCGCGAGGCACGTGATGCGATTATGGCGGCCGCCATCTTGTTGCAAATGGATCTGGAATGGAACTCTGGCTCGGATGGGGGTCGATTTAGGAAAAAGAGGAATAAAAAAAGGAGTGAATAAAAAATTATTCCAGAGAAGAAAGGAATGAATGGATCATTGAAGGCAATTCAACTTTTTTCGGAATGGAAAAAATAGAGATGGAGATGGATGGAATTTTATTTTATTTCTTTCTCATTCCGGTGGGTTTTGCTCTTGCGGCAGCGGAATATAATTTATCCTGGTATATTTTCCACTGGAGTGCTAAGCATGGTTTTTATCCAACAAAGCAGTAGATTCCTCGTTGAAAAATATTCTTTTTTCTGTTTGGGATTGAAATGTCGCTAAGGATTCTTTCCAACCATCTCTAAGATCCATGCCTCGTTGCTCTTTACAATACTTGTCCAGTGTATTCTTTATCAATGACAAAGGTTATCCTTGAAAGAAATACACTTTGTCATCTGTTATTAAAGTTTATGACTATCAAAAATTAAAATTGGTTAAAAACCAAAAACTTTTTCTAAATAAATTTTGAAAACTAGCAAAGGAAAGCGCAAATCGAAGTTTTCTTAGGGACGTTTTTAGATTTTATTATTATTATTACTGGGAAGTATACGATTTCTGAAAAGAGTAACATACTAACAAAATAAAAAGGTAAAAAAACCATAATCAGTTGTGTAGAAATGTATACTTTTTACTTTACAAATTAGAAAAATGAAATTATTTTTACGAAAGATGAATCAAGTTTCAAACAGCATCAGGCTGCACAAAAATGTGGTACAACTGGTACATTGTGCTATTCTAATATTAAATATGTGTATATCAAAATATTGCATAATTTATATTTGTGTTGACTTTGGCTGCGTTCGACAAATTGTGACTCGAGAATCACATGCAGCATTTTATGTAAATGCATGTGGCTCTGGTATGAAACTGAAAGCGAACACAAACGAATCGTGGATTCATTTTCAAACATTTTGAAAAATGTTATTCCTACAACAATAATTTGTTTTATTGGTTTTCCCAAACACTCACATCAGTTTCCCATACGTTTCGTGAGGCCGCGTTGTCCTAGTGGTAAGTAAGGTTCTAGGTTCGAAACCCGATTCCACTGACTATCCGTCGTGTATTGGGCCTATTGCACGCTAAATCATACGTAGGGAGTCAATGTCGGGCGTTAAATCATACGTAGGGGGTCAATGTCAGGCCATACGTCGGGGGGGGTCACTGCCGGCATTAAATCATACGTCGGGCGTTAAATCATACCGTGGGGTCAATGTCGAGCGCGTTAAATCATATGTAGGGCCGTCGTCGGGCGTTAAACTACAATGTACGGGGTCAATGTCGGGCGTTAAATCATACGTAGGGTCATGTCGGGCGACTTAATACGTCGGCGTTAAATCATACGTAAATCAATGTCAGCATTAAATCATACGTCGGGGGTCACTGTTGGACGTTAAACTGCTGGGTTAATGTCGGGCGTTAAATCATACCGCTCAACGGGTCATTATCGGCATTAAATCATACGTCGGGGGGTCAAATGTCGGCAATTAAATCAGTCGGGGGGTCACCGTCGGGCAGCATTAATCATACGTCGGGGTCACGTCGGGCATTAAATCATACGTCGGGGGGTCACGTCGGCATTAAATCATACGTAGGGGTTAATGTCGATGTTAACCTATACGTCGGGGTCACCGTCGGGCATCAAATCATACGAAGGGGGTCAATGTCGGGCGTTAAATCATACGTAGGAGTGTGGTGTGGAAGTTTGGAGGGGGTTCCAACTCACATATCGTCCTCGTCATCTGACCGCGGTTCAACTTACGAGGTCCTTCCCAAAATAGCACTCGTGTTGCTTCAAAACGGGACGTTAATATAACTAAACTAAACCCATGCTTTCCGAAAGGCATCATTTTTTAAGCCGCGTATGCAATTGTGAACCCAACGTCCTCGTAGAACAAAATCCTGTCGGTTTTTCGGCGAACATAAAGTGAGCCGCAGTTCACGTTGGGATGTGTTCATATATAGTTCGTTTCCTCCGCGAACCTCTTTCTAACAAGCATGGTCAAATCCGCATAGCAAGTACACTTAGTGAATATTGAATGACACAATAATTGATTTCCATGTCGAAAAAAGGTGTGCCACAAGAGTTTCGTTCATGATATAAATCCCTGCCAAGTTAAAATATTTTTGAGAATCTAACTCCGGAACTAAGCTAGGAAAGTGATTCAGAAAATGAAGTTGGTTCTGCTTAGGAATCTGATAAAGCCGTCACTAAATTAAATTGATGTTGTTGCGATAATTATTTGTTACAATGTCGTGATAAACCCATTTTGTGGTGAACGGTAAAAGCTACTTTAATTTAAATATCTAATGCAATGTAATAGATTGCCATATTAATATAAATTATAACTCATAATTTTTAAGGTTCTAACATTGTCAATGTGAAACTTGTACTCATAAAAATAAACCAAATTTTGACTGTAAACAAATGAATTAAATTAAATAATTATTATTGGTTCAAAAATCATATATCTCATAATTTTTTTTATGTTCTAGCATTGTCAATGCGTAACTTGTGCTCATAAAAATAAATCAAATTTCGACTGTAAACAAATGAATTAAATTAAATAATTATTACTGGTTAAAAAATCATAGACGCAGATTACATTTTGGCAGGCGAAAGTCAGTAAAAAAAATTTTTTTGACGGACCGTCGCAACGCACGTGTGTATAAATCCGGTAATTAAAATAATGAAAAGTATTGTTTTATAATATTCTTAAAAAATTATTAAAATCAGAAAAAATCGTACGGAAATAAAATACAGTACACTCTCCATTATCCGTGCTCATTCTGGACTCACAAAAAAATTTAAAGAGAAACATTTTCACGCTTATCATGCATGTAAAATCGTTGTTGATGTTCGATCGAGAGATTCATTCCGTGAAACTAGTGAGCCGTGACGGCGGAGGCTAAAGAATAGATTTTTTCTTTCTTCCTCCACGTGCAATCTCTACCGGTTCAACCCCTAATTTTCCGAGAAATGAATCATCCACTTCCTGCTAGCTCATTCTCGTACGAACACGCTTCTCCCTGACACGTCATTCTTTAACTTCTTCGTCTTCTTTTACTTTCGCACGTGTTCCTTTAGTTTCTGCGTCTTGGTTATCGTCAGTTAGTAGCGTGAAATTTTTACTGGTAAAAATGAGTGGTTTGAAACGAAAACGAAACGTTTTAAATGTTAAACAAAAATTACAAATCCTTCAGAAACTTGATAATGGAGAATCAGCTCGTACTGATGCAGAAGATGTACTAAATGAGGGAAATGCAATTTCTCATTCTGCTCTCTACAATTTGTGGAAACTTTGTTAGATTATATGGGACAAAGAGGATTTGATTACGGTGACATTACTGCGGTTCGTAAACTATGTGTCGATGTACGACAAGAGATGAACAAACAGCAGAAGCAAAGACGCATTACAGATTTTTTAAAGCAGTAAATGTTAGACGGAAAATTTCTAGTTTGATGTTATACAGCATGCAAATGTAACTAATTTTTATATTTTTGTACTGATGTTGATTTTTACTTTAATAAAAAGGAGTTTTCGGATTATCCGTGTTTTTCTGTTGTCCGTGCGATCCCTCCCGGTGATTAACCCGGATAATCGGGAGTGTAGAATTACTGTAGGTATCATAAAAGTTTTTTTTTTTTTAATTTTAAAGTGGTGTAAAAATGGCTTTTGTGCGATAATATGGTCCGAAGTTAGTGAGAAAAAACTTTAAAATTTATTAGTTAATTTTTAATTGAAAATCTAATTAACATGAACCTTTCGTAGTGAGCACCTTTTACCCAAGAAGTAATTACATGCCAAATTTGGCAGCTCTACGTCCAATGATCTGTCTGTTGAGCGGTTTGAATGCTTTTTTGCATCAACTATGTCGCAAAAAACAGATGCCAGCCTATAAATATTATCATCTTAAAAATGAAAAAAAACCTGCTTCGTATTGTGCATTTTGAATAACTTAATGATACCCTGACTCATGTTGGTGCATTTTGAATAACTTAATGATATCCTGATTCATGTTGGCATTTCGAATAACTTAATGATACCCTGATTCATGTTATGCATTTCGAATAACTTAATGATACCCTGATTCATGTTGTGCATTTCGAATAAGTTAACGATACCCTGATTAATGTTGGTGCATTTCGAATAAGTTAATGATACTCTGATTCATGCAGCAAAAATGTTAAAAAAAATCATCTAACTGTGATACAACTTAGTTTTGATATTTAACAGAATGGCCATGCTTCATTTATTGCGACATCAAACGAGGCACACGAAAATCACTCTTCATTCCTCCCCGAAATTTCCACCTGGCGTCTATCCCCTCGATGACTTTCTCTCGGGTGTCCCCATCCACACGGAAGAGGAACTGTGCCACTGGCGGGGAGGGAGGCGTCCTTGGCCGTGGACTCGGGATCTGGAGCGGAACCATTGGGATTAACCTGCAGAAGAGAACTTCTAATAGACATCCACGGATACGGATAGGCAGGGATTAAAACTCAGGATAGAGCTGGAAACTGGCGATGGTGAACATTTAATGTGAGGGGTTCTGATCAGTCGAGAGGGTAATCTATTGCGTGGAATGCGACAAAATTTTTTGCGTGAGCGCAGTGGAACTGTTCGCTAATGTTATGACAATAACAGATGGTGTGTCTTCCCATCAACCTTCGCGTACGCCTGCATGATAGGCACGTTTTGTGTTTGGTCTCGTAGTGCAGTGAAAAGAATCGAGTATGCATTTGGGACTTTTTCCATCTCGCTGATTAAGCACAAAATTAGGTTTCGTAGTACTTAAAAACAATCAACAAGAAAAAAAATAGAATTTTTTTTAAAAGGAATCAAAATTTTAACTTAAAACTAGAACAAAAAATATTTTTATTTATGCACAATAACATTTAAAGAGTAAAATTTAGGAAAAAAATTGTTGGAAAAAGAAGCGCGCAATTGCAGCAGCAAAACAAAAAACAGAGAACAAATCCATTTCGAAAAGAAAACAAGACAAGGAATCCATTCTTGTCCACTTTTTCAAGGGCTAAGAACTTTCCGAAATGGATTCCATTTCGAAAAGCTCTTAGCCCTTGAAAAAGTGGACTAGAATGGGTTCCTTGTCTTGTTTTGAGTTGTATTCGATTAACTCTGAGTTTATTTTTATTTCTTTCTTTATTTATTTTTGGCTATCTTCGTATGATTCTTGATTTCCTCCGTTCCGTAGTACCGTAGAGTCCCGCTAATCCGGACTCTGTCCGGATCACCGAAAGTCCGGATTAAACGGAATTTGCCTTGAACTGCACGTAATGCAAGTTTTAAATGGGGAAAACTATAAAAATAGACGTGTCTTTTTTTCTTTATAGATGCATTAAATTTTGACCACAGCTTAATTTTAGTTTTAACACTATTGCATACGTATACGTAAGATTTTAACCTACGAAATGATGTACGATTAACAACACAAAGCTTCTTTTTTAAGTCCGTCCGGATTAACCGGACAAGTGGGGGCAGGATTCGCGAGTCTTTACTGTATAGTGAAGAGAATCGAGTATTTTGGGCCTCTTGCATTTGACTGATTAGGAACAAAATTAGGTTTCGTAGTAGAGTGAAGAGAATCTATTCTTCATTTTGGGCCTCTTGCATTTGACTGATTAGGTACAAAATTAGGTTTCGTAGTAGAGTGAAGAGAATCGAATCTTCATTTTGGGCCTCTTCCATTTGACTGAGTAGGCACAAAATTAGGTTTCGTAGTAGAGTGACGAGAATCAAGTCTGCATTTTGGGCCTCTTGCATTTGACCAATTAGGTACAAAATTAGGAAAATTCCCCAATTTTGGTTTGAAGGTCGCGTGCCAGATTTCACTTATGTAGTTTGCTGTGTTTTTGAGTCACTATGTTCACAGACACACACAAACAGTGTTCCCAATGCTTAATTTAATCTAAAATAAGATGCAAACGGGTTTTTGTAAAATTATAAATGCACTAAAATCCACCCATCTAGCTTTTTCATCTATCGCGTTCACGAACACACAAATTGACACTGACAGGCAGTGGAACATTTGACACCTTTTGCACAAAGTTCTGTAGAAAAGAAATTCGAATCTCTAATTCTGGTGCTGAAAATGTGTGCCAAATTTCGCCCATCTAGCTGGCTGCGCTTTTAGATTATGCATGCGGACGGCAAGAGAGGAAACGGATTTTGTCCAAAATTTGATACAGATCCGCAATTTTGGCACAATGATCACAAACCCAATGTGATCCATTTTCGCTCGTATCGCATTTACAAAGAGGCAGACATAATTCCAAAAACATTTTTGACGTAGACTTACGTCTCTCCATAGTGGTCTAATGGTGTGCCGAGAAAGGAAAAAATTATGGAGTTTTTCGCGCTGAAGTTAAACGCTTATAGCTCCGCAACCAAATAACATAGAGAGTTGGTTTTAGTTTCATTGAACGGAGAAAGGTTGACATTGAAGATTGCAAAAAGAATTTTAGAATTTGAAATTACGGTTTAGTCACAGTCGAACGGCGAAGTTGGTGAAAATCGCTAAAAATTTTGATGACGTCACAGTGACAGATGCGAGCGCACGCATCGGTTGTGAGCGGTACATCAACTGGATTTTAACAGATTAATAATTAATTCATGTCAGATTAATTAATTCATTCAGATTAATTCAATTAACAGAGGAAGGTCATAGAGCATAGGTCAAAGTCACGTAGAGCTACTTTAGTCACAGTTGAGTAGTCGATTAATTCACTGTCCTTAATTAATTATTATTAACAATTGTTGATTTAATTGAGCTGTCCTTTCCATCGATTTAATTGAGCTGAGTTGGCTTTAGTTTCATTTAACAGAGAAAGGTCATAGAGCATAGGTCGTAGTTCATACTTTAATCACATAGAGCTACTTCGGTCATAGACAGTCACAGTTGAATAAGGTAAGTCTACGCCCCTCAATCCCAGCGGCCGTTTCGCAGAGACAGCCTCCCGTCGTTTTTTTTTTTTCAGATTCAGGGCGATCTAAAATGCGGAGATTCATTAACATCTCGAGGTGCAATTTTTTGGCGATTGCAGGACATTATAGCTTCGATTATCCGGACCTCTATCAACCGACGTCTCTGTTAACCGCGCCGGTACCAGAAAATCGAACTTTGTTTTCATTTTTTAATAAAGTCAACGAATTTCTCAGAAGAGGATGTATGAATTGGAGTCTATTTTCGCGGATTTTCACGATGCATTGATATTTTATGACTCAAATGTTATTCAGAGAATAAAAGGTAAATGAAAACACAGTTCCAGTCTTAAACGCTTCAATTGTGATTGATGTGAGGCAGTTCTGTACATTTTCATGAAAAAATGGCACTGTAAGTGTTTCGCGCTGTTGGGCGCGGCGCGCCCCCCCCCCCTATTTTTTAGAGAACACCCTTAAGTGGAAAATGCAAAGGGAACAGCGAAAATCCTCATGTCCAAACTAATTAATGTTTCAAAAAATCCATGAGTTTAGTCATATTAACGTCCCGTTTTGAGGCACCACAAGGGCTATTTTGGGACGGACCTTGTAATTTTGAAACACGGTCAGACGACGAGGACGACACCCCCTCTCCAAGCTTCCACGCCGCACCAACTGGGAGGACGTTTGGCCACTGCGTATGATTTGGCGTGTAACGGGCCCCATACACGGCGAATCTTCAGCGGAATCGAGTCTCGAACCTGGAACCCTCCGGACCCGGGGCCAAGACCCTACCACTAGGCCACCGCGGCCTCCGAAAAGTGCATGAGAGAAGCTTGATAACTAATAAAAAAGTTTGCTAAAATGTCGTGTGGCACTATTTGCTAACTTATTTTTATAATTTCAAATAAACAATTTTCGGAAACCTTCTCGAAAGAAAAGAAGCCATGAATTAAATTTTAGTTTCTATTAACCGAGTTTTCGATTATCCACGAGGGCTATTTTGGGACGGACCTCGTTATTTTGCACCATGGTCATTAAGTGATTACGGTCCCAATCAGTTCGAATCATCGAGGTTTCACGGAACTTTCGGTTAGCGTACTTCGCATACGAGAAAGTAAATATGTCCCACACCTTACAACATATTGCATACTTCTCAGAAATTCCACGATAAAATTCCTTCTACAGGTTCATACAATTTTTGCGATTGCGTTCGCAGACACGGAATTTACAGTTGAACTTTCCAATTCATATTATTACCCTCTTTTGACCATGACACGATATTTCTAGGGCCCGCGGCTAAGGGTCAATAAGTCTTTAAAAGAAGACGTATGTAGGTGAATGGGGCCCTTAGATTTCCCGAGATTTAAGGGGCCCCCTGTTTAGGTGCGCATCCTGGAGCCGGTGGTAAGTTCACTTCTCTCGGCGGTCAACCACTTTTTTATTGCTGTATTGTCTTATGCAATATGCGCAGAGGGGGAATCTTGTTTGAAATATGTGGGAAAATTCGGTGCACGGTGAAAATGTTCTTTGGCAGCACCTGCTGGTGTTAATTGATTCGAACTCTATTGAAGATGAAACGCTTTATAACTTAAGCAGAGCTTGGAATAATCAACTCATGATCACCTGATACCTGGGAAATGTGCCTCGCCCATTTAAAATCTGAATCCTTTGTACGCCTTGTATTTGCGACCAGTAACGTTGAGAACAGTTCTTTTGCTGCTTAAATCAGTTGTTTATATTTTTCGTTACGTTTTCTATAGTAATATAATTTTAGCTTGTATATTAGAGTTTTATAATGAAGTGTTTTGGTTTTTCATATTGGTTTTTATAGTTTGTATGATTAAATACATTACAGAAAATTTAGAAAAATCTATACTTATAAAAGGCAATGTTTGTGTGTGTGTCTGCGATGTCCAGACGAATCTATCGCACTTACAGCCATGAAATTTGGTACACAGGTAGTCGCAATGGTGACTGAATGCATCTCGAAGCCGGAATTTTAAAATTTAATCTAGAAAATTTTTTATTTAATGTTTTGTGTTGTTTTGGGTGATTTTTCGCACTAATTTCTCAATACCACGATTTCGGATAACTGTGCGATAAAAATAGATACATCATCGGAAAGAGCACGCGATTTCCGTTCTAATGAAGTTAGTTTTGAGCTTCTAACGTAATTTACTGAATTTTGAGAAATTTTTAAAAAATAGACAGTTTTGGCATCTAAATGTTAATTTTGTTTTTAAATTTGTTGCATCCGACTTTCTAATAACACTATTATTTTCAATTTTTTTCAGCTTATAACTAGAACGGTTCTTTCGGATTTAAAACAAGAAAGGTTAAAATATCTTTTCCCCTTTTTTTTTTAAATTAATTTTTTTCTAGGCGGTTGAGAGTTATTTTTCTCGATCGAGTTCCTCGCGCGGCACTGCTTCGGAACGTTGCTGGCAATTTTGATTGGAGGACGCGCAGGTTACGTCATGACCTTCAACTGAATAACTTTGATTATTATTTTCGGCAGTATCTTAACGTATTTATTCAGCACGCATACTTTGCTTGCAGAATAATAATTTTCATGTTGCAATTTTTTAATATTGTTTATCGCGAAAAAAATAAGCGATAAAACCAATAATATGTATCTTTTGTTTTGATTTTGCTTTCAAAACTTTTTCGTGTTATTATTTTTTTTTCTTTCTCATTTTGTTGAAGTCCTGATTCCACGGGCAACGCCGTGCTCGTACGGCCAGTATTAAATAAATGGCATTTCTTTAACTCTTTGCGGCGCAGTGTACCAGCTGATGGCACACCTAATTTCACTCGCTTCTCAAACGTTAAATTCAACTATAAATGGAAAATAATAGGTTTAGGATAGGGCAAATAGTACTCCTTTTAGAATGTATATAGCAGCCTTATGAAATTTCTTTTCGGAATAGGAATTATTAAAGATAAAGTTTGGGAAAATTCCTTAACTCAGAGATAAGAAATTTTTTCAGTTCTGGACGTTTACAATTTTAGCAAATTAACTCGAAAATTTTCCTCCAATATTCTTGAAGTTTTAATTTATGATTCTCTGCAAGATTCAACAATATTTTTTGAGTGTATCAAGGTGGCTGTATCTAAGGGGGTTCTCATATGAGGGGGGTGACCCCAGAGCGGGAAGACCCCCCTCGGAATGAAGTAAGTTTATTTTTTTTTAAATTTGTAGATTCTATGTCTAGACAATAAACTAAACCCATTCATGATAATTTTTCATAATACAGTCGGACCTCTATTTAACGAACCTCTATTTTACGAATTTCTCTATTTTGCGAACTTTTCCTTGGAACCAAGAACATTTTGCGAATTTCTTCGTAAAATAACCTCCAAATAGCGAAGTGCATTCTCCATTTAACGAACTTTTTCTTGTGATCCAATATTTTTCCCCCCTATTTCTCAAAATATTTCTGAACATTTCAAACTTATTCTTTCTTTTAACACATTTTATGGTGATCACCTTGAAGCTGGAAAATGTCAAAGCGAAAATGCTTGAGCATCAAAGAAAAAAATTTAATTCTTCATGAGGTGGATAAAGGCGGGAAGAAAAAGGATATTGCTTTAAAATTTGGTATTCCTCCAAACAGATTATCAACCATAAAAAAAATCGTGATAAGATACAAAATTATGATTCATCGAATTCTTGTTCAAAACGTTTAAAAGCACGTGTCGATGAAGATGTGGATGAAGCAGTTTTGAAGTGGACAGTGTGAAAAAGAAAAACAATACAGCAATGAATTGCGATGAAGACGAAGATGATGAAGATGGAAATGATTATGATGCAGAATTCAACAAACCCTCGTATGGTGAAATGCTAAAATTCATTAATTTTAATATAAAATTATTTTTTTAAATTGAAAATACAGTGTATTCCCGGGCAATGTTTTGTTTTATTCTTGTTTTCCTTGCAGATTTCTTTTTGATGGGTAAGATATATAAAACAAATAGATATTAATTTACAAAATAAAGGTGTGATTAATTACTTTTTTTAATAATATTTAGTGTTTACGAATTTAAAATCTGTTTTGTGTAGTTTAAAGCATTTTTATTGGAGAACCTCTATTTAACGATCCGACTGTATTTCAAAAAATTTAATGTCTTGCGCTGCAAAGTGTTAAACATGATCATGTTTATACGCTGGAAATCTGTAAATTGCGGGTTGCGTCACGTGACATAGATGACGTAAAAAATCGCTCAAAACGCTCTACAGTGTTGCTGTCTCTTGGACTTAGAGTTACCACATTTGGCGCGTAATTACTTCTTGGATAGTAAGAAATCACTAAGATAGGGTTTTCACCATTTTATTTAGATTTGTAAATAAAAATAAATCGAAATGTTAACGTTTTGCCTCATTAACCTCAGTGCATATTATAAAACAAGAAACCTTTTTATGCCACTTTTCAAAAAAATTTAAAAATTAGATTTTTATGATTTCATCAATTTCTCTCTGTACAATTTTTTCTCTACTTTTATTAAATTTTCAAAATATTTTAAGTAAATTTTACAACAATCATTTTCATTATTTCAGTTACTGTGGTTTACTGTATAAACTTTATACAGTAAAAACTATCTTTTTCTGCACTTAATATGCTAGAAACAAAAAAAAAGGAGTTTCTCCCCTCGACTTTCGTATATACTGATGCAATATGGTGCGTTTTGTGCTTCGTAGTGTAATGTAGAAACCATCTACGCATTTAGGCGTCTGGCATGTTTAGGCAATTTAGGCAATGGTTCGTATATACTGATACAATATGGTGCGTTTTGGGCTTCGTAGCATAATGTAGAAACCATCTATGCATTTAGGCGTCTTTCTTTAGAACAATTCAGCCCAAAATTTGCTACAGATTTACACGTTTGCTCACAAGCCGACATACCAAATTTCATTTATGTGAGTCGCTGCGGTTTGAATTTATCGAATTCCACTCAAACTCGAATATACAGACCGACAGACTGTCAACCAATTGACGGATTTCGTCCAAAATTTCATACACATCTGCAATATTGAGGATAAAACCATACACAGGGTGTCGACATTTATCTTAGTCCAATAGCTAATTTCTACACCGTTAGAGATGGACATATAGTTCCAGTTGGAAAAATGCATGAAATAAAAGGAAGAATTATAATATATATTTTTTGAATCACTAAATGTATCTCTGAACAAGTTACGAACTCTAACTTTTTATACGGTCTCCCTGTCCTATGAGTCATTGTAATAAAATTTTCTTGGCACTCTAACATTTTAAACAAAAAAAGTCCCAGTCTTCTGCGACTGAAACTGACCGAGTTATGGAGCTTCGAATATCGCTGACTTAGACCACTTTACACCGTTTCAATAGCCGTCTCGAAGACGATCCACCAATCAATGAGCGGGACTTGCTCGACAGGGCCGCTGATTGGTTGAAAATCATGAAACTCAAAGCTCCGTAACTCGTTCGGTTTTAGTCGTAGAAGAGTAGGACTTTTTTGTTTAAAATGTTAGAGTGTCAAGAATATTTTATTATAAATGACAAATCATAGGGCAGGGGGACCGTATGAAAAGTTAGAGTTCGTAACTTTTTCAAAAATATATTTAGTGACTCAAAAAACATAAAATATAATTCTTCCCTTTATATAAAACAATTTTTCTAATTGAAACTATATGTTCA
>BGPR01023559.1:4648-24121 GCA_013235015.1 Araneus ventricosus | reverse complement strand
AACGCGGAATTATGTCATCAATCAGGAAATTATGATAGGGTTGTTTCCAGTGGTATCTTTCGATTCATGCATGAAATGTGGGCTTACAAAAGAACTGTTGCGGATTGTGAATCAAGGTCAGTTTGAAGAAAAAGAAACGGCTCTATCTACTTACTTACTACGTGAGTTGACTACAGTCACAGTTAATCACGCCACCGCGAAGAAAGAAATTCTAGAATTTCTTTTTTTTTTTTTCCTCGGAGGGGCAGTTCTTTTGAAGGGAACTTTTTTAGTAGGGTCTTAAGGGAGGTAAGAAGGAAGTGCCTTAACCTTGGAAGCGAAATCTGATATAAGCAATCATTTACTTTTTGGAACAGTTTGGAAGTGCGTTGCAGACAACTTCAGAAGTCCCGCAAATTACGCCCAGAGAAGATGTATTTTGCTTTTTTTTTATTTTCTATCTGCGTGTGATAAATTGTTTCTCTAAGTGTAGTCATTAAATGCTTTCAATTCTGCTGTGTTCGATTTCCGGTGTTTTCTTGCAGAAAGGTAAAAACAGGATAATGGCGACATGATGCTAAATAATTTCGTTTGAATCAAAAATTCGATACATTCTTATTTCGAAGTTCTACTTCTGGTACTTCATTGCCTAGGCAAACCATCATCATAACATTTGTAACAAATTGATGCAAGCTTTTTACAGGGTATGCACGGGGATTGGACTTTTATACCATACAATGACAGTTGATGCAACATAATCATCACTTTAAGGAGTATTAAAAGATATACATGTAATAACCTCACTTAATTTTATTTCAAATTCTAATATTATACATTTAAGAATCTTAATGTATTCCAAAATCACTTTTCTAAAACTCCAGTTTCGTTCTTTTCCCGCGCTGGAGGTATATTAGATCTCTCGTTTTGACATATTTATTACTAAAAGAATATTTTAATCGCTTTCACGTGCCCACCGAAAATAATGACGCGTCTCCTTGGCGCTAGAGTTTTCCCCCTAAAACTCTTACGTAATTTATTAAAAATACCCAATATTCCCTTCACTTTGATCGCGTGTCAATATGCTATTCCCTTATCTGAGAGAATACAGGGATTTTGCTGTTCACTTTTACTTGTAACCTTAACGGAGATGCACGTATACCCACCACTTTCCTATATTTTACTTAAATAGTTTGATAATGAAATAAGAAGTAGTTATCTGCTCGGTCTGTTTATTTCAATGTCTACAACCACGAAAATCATTTTATACATCTATATTATAAAGCAAAAAATACATTTATTTGTCGGTCTGTCACAAGAACTCCTCCTAGACGGTGAACTGCAGCGACATGACATTTGCACACGATATTCTGGAGCACATTTCTAGGTCAACGGTGCTATTTTCAACTTTCAGAGTTAATTAGTTCTTAAGATATTTAAATAAATAACGAAAATTAGCCGTTGTTAAGCCTAATGCTTAGATGTTTTTTGCCAATAACTTCTGAAATATTTATTACAAGAAAAGTATTTTTACACAAACTTAAGGACAAAAAAGTTACCATTTTAATGATAGTTATTCCATTACCGTACAATATTTTCTCTAATTGTAATTAAAGTTTCAAAATTTTATTTTAACGCAACTTTTAACAATACTTTATATTCTTATGAATTTAAACTCAAGCTATTGTTTATATTTTTCATTCACGTGCATTTGCCACTGTTAAAGTTGATATCAGAAAAATATTGTTTTCTTCGGTCATTTTTAGTTCCAAGGCAGAATTTTCATTTCCGGTATTACGTCGTATGTAAAAATTAAGCCAATTTTTGACGTTTTTTTTCTCAGGTTTTTGCCAAAAACTTCTGAAATATATATTCCGCGAAGATCATTAATGCACTATCCTAAATAGCAGAAGATTTTCTTTTTACTGATTTGAATTTAAATGCCATACGTTCTTTCCCCCTATATTTAATAAAAATTTCGAAATTCATTTCAAACACAATCTGTAAAATTGCTTTATATTATTGTAATTCAATTCTAACGGATTTATTGTTTTATCAAATCCTTCGTTCCCATGTTTTTGCCACTGTTAAAAATTATGATAAAAATATTGCTGTCGTTGAAGATTTACACAAAGGCAGAATTTTTGTTTTCGTTTTTATTTTGCAGCGTGTGCATCTTTCAATTTATTTACATAGTAATACAATGACGTTAGTTATTTACTCTCTTTATGCGATGCGCCATTTAATATTTGTAAATTTTTAAATGATCCCAATGAGCAGAGCATGAAATTCGTTCAAAAGTTATTGAGTTCGGTTACTACCGAAAGGAGAGAACCTAAGGAGAAATAGAAGGACCACTCCGCAGTGCTTCTGAGATCAGGCACCCAGATACAAAAAGGAAGAGAAAGGTACTTCGGGTAATGGTAATAAAATCCAGGATGTGAAGCAGCTTCTGTTGTCGCCGCAGCACTGACGAGGAAGAAAACAATTCAGTATCATGGATTATTAGAATCGCTCCAGGTGGTTAAAAGGCCGGAGACAAAAAGAAAAAAGGGTTTGAACTGCTAATCGAGGGGTCAGATAACAAGGTAGTGGATGAACGAAAACCGAAAGTCGCTGCTGCGAAAAACTGTTTTATTAAGCTTAAAATATTATAAGTAGACTTGAAAATATTTCTAAACCGAGCAACTCCGGGTATATCAACTAGTATTGTTTTTAATAAAAACTAAGAAAAAATCTGTTGCACATGACTGGAGTAACTCTCAGGTAATCATGTATCGACGTGAGTTTTCGTGGACACTTTTTTGGGGTGTGAAATTAGTTACCATATTCGCCACAAACGTCTGATAATTTCAAAGTTTACTGCTTAATTAGTGGCTATTGAAACTACCGAAATGATAGATCCTGCAAGCTATCCGTCAAGTTGCATATAGTAAAACTTTATAGCGAAACTTCCTTTCATCTAATTCTGTAGTGATTCCAGGTTCAAAAACAAAGTTACAAAAAAAAATTCAAGGCTCAGTACGAGTGAACACACCTGGTAAAAGCAGACTTCTAAAGGCAAAAGCTTATAATACATTATTAATATTAAAATGTCAGATTCAATCCGTTGGAGACAAGGTTAGTGAAAGGAGATTGATAAGAATTTTCAATAGGTTTCATTAACAGGTTCAAAAATGCAGCAACTAGAGATTTTTAAGTTGTGACACATTGGTATTTAAAAGTTTACTGATGCATTGGAAATTCCAATTTGCAACTTTTTTATTTCAAATTCATAAGGCAAATATCACTCTAATTTGAAAGTGAGCCATGTAAATTAGTATGGAGTTGTTGTTATTTTGGACTATTTAAGGATTTCACTGCGATTCTTAAAATGTGCCTAACTCAAAAAAAAAAAAAAAAAAATGTTGAGTTGTTGCCTCCTATGCGATTTTCATGTATTATTAACCCCCTGGCCGTACAATCGGCCATTATGACCATTAAAATACATGTTAAGTGAACGAGTATTCAAACGATTTTTCTGTTAGAGAGTTAATATAAAAATTAAAAAGAAAAATAAGTGTTAGAACCAATCCTGGTAAAAGAAAGGGAAAAAAAAACCTTTCATCCCGTGTCTTCTATGACAGTATGTTCACCTACAAGGACATACCTACCAAATCCCCAAAACAGCATCCTGTTTCGATATCTGTATCTTTATGATCAGGAACGGTCGAAGTGCAGACAAAAATTCCGGTTATTTTGATAATTTTAAGAAATATTGCCACCATTTTTTAATGTCGGTAACCATCTGACTTTCGACAACCTTACCAGGAAAACGATCTCCGAAAAAATGGCAGTCATGAGAACAATCTTAATAGCTCCACAATCGAAGAAACAGCATCGGAAAGCAGATCACTTAAAATTTGAGCCACCGGGTCATTAGGCGAATCCATCAAGGTTTTTTTTTTCAAAAGCGAAAATAGTCACTTTTCTCCCCCTCTATTTTCGGTTTCCGTCCACGAGAAGTTTACGGCCCGTCATTTCAACCCAAAATACCTTCCTACAAAACCATCATCCGAAAATAAAAGTTTAGTGCCGCTGAACCTGTTTTCCAGTGCAGTGGAATTTGTAACATTGACCTACAAATTTATCGACTGAATCGGTTGTTGACCCCCTTAACTCGGGAATCTTTGGTCTGGGCGGATCGGCGCGTGGCAGATTCTGAACTGCAGCAAACAGGTGTTTATCTAATCTGGCAACCAAACTGTCCATGCAAGGGTTGCTTAGTTTTTTACCAACTGCGTTGCATTCTATAAATAAATAGAACTTGCGCTCTCATCCGATGTAAAGAAAATTTTTATTAACTAAAATAAGGTGATATTCTGAATTTAAATGGCGAATCCAGGGGGGGGTTGGGCTACAGCCCCCCCCAGAGCCGGGCCAGAATTCCTGATTTTATTTAACATCATTACAACTGTTTTTTTCTTAATTTCTCTGTTTAAAAAATAATAAAAACGTTTCAACATTGCTTTCTGGCTTGACAGGCTCGAAAATTTTGCTACTTTTGTAGTCATTCCACTTGTACTTGTAGCATTGACGCGGTCGAAGACATTTTTTGGCTAGTTATTTCGTTGTAATTTTTATTAAATTATCGAAAGTATTGTATTGTTCTTTATGATTCTTATTGTCATGTGAGTCAAGTCTGTAAAGTTAAAGAGTTTTGGTTTACTTTAGCCTTGAAGTTTGACATTCATCACGACGATACAATGTTTTTATGACCTCCGGGGGGGGGGGCCGGGGCCCGGAATCCTAGATTCGTCACTGGCGATGCTCAAGATCTTTTTTTCCTCCGTACCCCTTGATTACACGTTCATTTTTTTTGTACCTTTTACTGTTATGCCCCTCCCAACCATTCCAAGTTTTTATTAATAATTTTTAGGGCTTAAAAGTCAAATGACTCGAATTAACTTAATAGCACATCGTCGTTTAACAAGCAACACCACCTCAATTTTTTTCTTTCTCGTATACGAAGTATACAAAGAGAAAGTATTGTAATCGTCAAAAAATTCGAACTCGAAATTTTCTCAAATCTCCACGTTTTAGACCTCCCTGAGTCCGAAAAACACAATTTTGGAAATATGTCTGTCTGTGTGTCTGTGACCACGATAATTCGAAAACTATTAGAGCTACGGGGATGAAATTTGATATGTGGTCTTTAAACGTAATTTGTAGGTTTCTAGAAAATTTTGAACAAAATCCATCTACGGGAAGTCTGTCTGTCTGTCCGCGGTCATGTGAACACTATAACTCAAAAACTTGAATAGCTAGATAGATAAAATTTGGTACACAGTTTTATCATCAGGAATGTAGGTCCGTATAAAATTTTGGGCCAAATCCGTCAAAGGATTGACTGTCTATCAGTCTGTATAGTCGCATACTTTTGATCGGAATAACTTCTGCATGTGGCCTTCTAACCTTAATTGTAGATTTGCGTCCAACTTTTGTGTCAGTCGGTTTAAAAAAAGGCGTTCAATTTCTATTTTCGCTGTTTTCATATTCTACGAAGGACAAAAAAAAGGCCCAGACTGATCTTTTCTCACTGCGAAATTGTACACATGCTCAAGACTTTGACGTTTCGCTTATTTTTCTCTCCACTGAGCTAGGGACGTTTGTTCGTTTTAGTGCCTTTTTGTTTTTTTTCTCTACATATGTTAGGGAGTATACGAGAAAGTTTAGGGGAGACCACTCTCGTTGGTTCCTTCCCGTGTTCCAAAATTTTCAGTTTGGAAACGATGTGAATTGCCTGCTTAATCAAAAACACCGGCAGGAAAAAGTGTAGCGCAATGTTCTTTCAAAGGAATTCATAAATATGCACTGTGGGGAAATGGGAAAAAGAAATTTTGTTCGCATGCTAGTAAGTTCAAGGTTGAAAAAAAGAAATAACAAAATAAATTCGAAATTCTAGAATAAGCAAATGTGAATTATTTAATCACCATTAAATCTGAACTTAGATAAATAAAAATTAATCTAATCAAACATCAAAAAATGTATAAACACAAAGTGATTATTATGGTTCGTATATCTGAAATTCGATACATGAGCTGACCAATGTTTCTTTAAGTGTAAACTAATTTTTCATGCTAATGATTAAGTAAAAACTAAAGAAGATAATTTTCGACTTTGCCGTTTCTTTATTTAATTTCTACACGTGGTAAAGATGGCCCTGAATTCAAGGTCTCGCCGATAAAACAGTCCTGCCCGAAATTAATTTGAGGATTCTGACAGGGTGGAACTTGAAAAATTCCAGATCCTTCTGGCTCGACGACGGGGAAAAAGGAAGGAAAAAAAAAAAAAAAAAACGCGAAAGTGGCAGATGAAAATGACATCATCGAGCCAGCGGAAGAAAATGTTTGAAGAGGTTCATGTGAGCAGACGATTTTTTTTCGCGAAATCCTGTGGTTAACCACTTTTGGAATTAGGTGTGATTATTCCTGTTTGTGCGTTAATAAGATTTATGTAAAATTGTGATAAGCACTTTTATCGTGGGAGTCTGTGGCTACGTATGAAGCAGAAAGATAAAAATGAATACTTTTTTCTCGGAAAATAACATCGAGTGGAATAATTATCTGGTTGTTTATTTAGCCATGTAAAATTAATATCTGTAAAGATTAACAAAATTTGTTTAAAAAATGGGCAATTCTCGTACAAAGTATTTCTGAAAATTATATTTACGGAATAAAATAAGAAAAAGATAAATATAAAAAAATTAGATGAATAATATTAATTCAACTAAAATATTGTGAAAAAGATAAAAAGAACATAACTGTAACTTCTCTTATTATTCAGGGAAGTTTAAAGTGACCGACTATTCGTCCCTGCTCCGCTGGAAAAGTCTTGATTTTTGATTGTTTGTACTGCATTGAATAATGTCCCGGCTTGCTTTGTTTTTTAATTGAAGTATATAATTTTTTATAACATTAAAAGCAAATTGATTTATTTTTAAACAGTTAGCTTCTGAAGAATTCCCACCATTACCATTCAGAGCATATTGTCATCCTCAATTATCAATGGGGTTGAGTCAATTGACTTTTAAAAACATCAAAACACAATATTTACGCTTTTTTCCCTGTTTTTAAGAATTGACTATTACATTGGTTCTGTATTTTTATTTTTCTATTGGTATTTTTATTACTTGCATTTGTATTATCTGAATTTTTATTTATTATTGTCCAATAAAAAATTCATCCAACTTGAAACCCCGGTACACAATTGGATGTCCTGGATTACAGTTAAGAATACATCTGGTCACTTTATTTAAAATCATATCGGATATTACTTAAATTAGTGAAGAAAAAAAATATGCCACTAGCAAAACATTTAAGGTGCTATCTCAAAAAAATATAAAAAGGTATTCTGAGTATGTGTGTTAATTTAACGTTCCATAATGTACACATGACGCTTAAAATGAAAAGGTATTTAAAATTAAATGTTTCGTAGTAAAGATTCAGATTGCTTCATTCCATGATCGTTTTGCAAATATCCCGCCGGAAGACAGAGGTGAACGTCAGACCGTAGGAACGGCGGCGTGTCAAATTAGCGGCTGTACTTTTTATAACTTCGAAATGGGGAATGCCTATAATTAAGAATGCAATAGATAAGAAATTGCCGATTCGACATTTTAAACAGGATTGCGAAGCACAAGGAAAAAAAACCGATCCAGCTAAGATTGTGGAAGTTTCAGTAACTACTTTGAAAAGAGCGGTTCGAAAAGAATTTATGACATGCATAAATCCTCAAGAAGGATTTCGTATAATTTTTTTATATAATCTACAAAATGCTAGAATCTGCTATCTGTCGTATTGTTTTCAGAAATAAACATACAGTGGCTCACATTTGTTTTTGGACACTTGTGTTTTTGAAACTTACTTTTAAAAGACATCATCTAAATATTATAGAATTTACTTCAAAATTTTTCATATAAACTTTCTTTTGTCGATAATAAAACCTATATATTGTAATAGAAATAAATTCAATACCTTTTATTTAAAAAATTAATTTATCGAGAAAGTGTTAAAAATAATCTCACATAAGTAATTGGATACTTAGAACGTTCAACAAATGTAAACAAAAATTTGAAAATAATCAAACATTTTAATACTTTGTTGGGTATCCTTTAGCTGAAATTACACTTTTAATACGTTTTGGTATACGTTTTCAACTAGTATTTTTTACTTTTTTGTGTAAGTATGTTCAATTTTGTTCCATTCCTCTGTTAATACTGATTTAAGTTGTTTTTTCGAAGAAATATCATATTTTCTTGTTCTTTTCTCTAGTTCATGCCTCACATTTTCAATTGGATTTAAAACTGGAGAATATGGCGGAGTCTTTATAACTTTAGGACAGTTGTACAGCAGCCGTAAGCGAACATTTAGGGCTGTATGTTTGGGATCATTATCTTGATACGCCTTGCATGTGTTTTGAATTGTTTTTTGGGGCAGATATTTTCAAGTTTTCTTTCAGGACGCTTATATTGGTTCATATTATTTTCATTGAAACTAAATGTTCCATACCAGACTCAGCAAAACATCAGAAAACCATTATGCCTCCACCTCCATGTTTGACAGTTCGCAATAGATTTTTCGGATTGATCTCTTCGTTGTGCTTTCTCTTCACACTTATTCGCCCATCAGACCCAAATATGCTAAATTTTGATTCATCCACAAGTATGAAGCTTTCCCAACACGATATATCTTTATCTACCATGGATTTTGCAAAATCCAGACGTACCTTTCTTGTTCTTTCATTAACGGAACATTTTCTTCTGTCAACTCTACTGTTGTACCCATATGATCTGATAACTCCTCTAGCCGTTTCAGGGTTTCCTTTTATTGCAAATCTTTTTTCTAATTCTGTTGTAAGTTTCACTGCACTGAGTCTTTGATTTTTCCTGATTTTATGCATGATAAAGCTTCATTTCCTGGGAGTCACTTGTGAGGAGCTCCTGATTTCAATGCATTTTCAACAGTTCCACGTAGTTTCCATCGTTTCATAATGGCAAAATCAAATGAATGACTTACTTTAACAAGTTTTCCTATAGTTCTGATGCTTTTACCATCTTTAAAATGTTCTATGATTAAATTCATAATAGAATTTGTTGTAACTTTGTAGCGCCCGGCCATGTTTACTTCAAATATAGAAATGTAAACAAAAAAACTAGTTGAATCCATGCCAAAACGTATTAAAAGTGTAATTTCAGCTAAAGGATACCCAACAAAGTATTAAAATATTTGATTATTTGCATATTTTTGTTTACATTTGTTGAATTTTCGAAGTGTCCAATTACTTATGTGAGATTGTTTTCAACACTTTCTTGGTAAATTAATTTTTTCAAAACAGGTATTGAATTTATTTCCATTACAATATGTAGGTTTTGTTATAGACAAAAGAAAGTTTATATGAAAAAATTTTGAAGTAAATCCTTTAATATTTGGATGATCTTTTTCATAAGTAAGTTTCAAAAACACAAGTGTCCAAAAACAAATGGGAGCCACTGTATATGAAAGTTTAAAATATTAAGAACTCATAGAAGAAATACTAATTTTAAAGGGTTGTTTTAAAAGACATAGCGACAGATTAATTTCTCAATTAATTCTTTAAGGAAACTTAGCTATGATAAGGAATTTCGATAAATGTGAAATTAGTAGAAAATCTTTTTATTAAAATAATACTTTTCATTTTCTTGTATTTACATGAAAGGAAATATTTATCTCTATTTGATTTCTTGCTGTTGCCAACACTATTTCAATTTATTCATTTATTACTGCACAGAGTTGTAACTTTTGCTACAAGCACAAGCTTGACATTGTTACTAGTGCTACAACAAGAAGAAAAACAAATTGTACTGTTTTACAAACGTTTGAATTTTTAAATAAATTCTTATTATGCAAGCTATTTTTTAATTCGTTTCAAGTACTTTTTAATCATGAATAATGAAAAATGAATTCGTATTAACTTCTGCTACATCTTTCTTATCTAGACAACATAATTCCACGTATGATGAAAAAATAACATTTCAGGTCAACCGATTGATGCATTAGAAATTCAAAAAAAAGGAATTTATTTTCAGTCTTAAAAATAAAGTCTTGCAATCTTTGATGTAAAATGGATGCAATTAGTTAAAACCTTCCAGACAGCGGTTGTCTTGTTCTTATCATGCTTTTATCAGAACTCTAAAAGAATGGGAAATAACAAAGTTGTTACACTTCCATCATAAAACAACGGAATTAAGTTAGTAAGCGTCAGATCCCAGAGCATTAACAATGTAATAGACTAATTTGCCCACAACTTATCTTTGAACAGCTAACACCCGTATCACCTACTTCCAGCATTAACTTCAACCGAAACGATCTTCCTGAATGAAATCTGCTAATGGCAATGTCAAACTCAGTCACGAAGTTTTAGAATAACATATTGCAGCCATTTTCTTTGGACGGAATCAATGGAAACGTGATACGTATGTTCGTTTTACTTCTAGTTGCCAGTCCTAGTTAAAACTGTTCGTGATGGACAGAACATTTTGTTCTTAACGTTTTGGGGATGATTCTAGATGCCCAAAATAAATCAACATCGTATCTGTCAATGCTTTCTTTCAAGTTTGTTCTTTATTCCATTCTTGGAAAATAATCAAACGATTTCTTTTTGCTCATGACCGTAAAATTGGAATTTTGTGAGATAATGAGATAAAAATAATGCGTAATTAGATAGTGAGTGACGTATATCTCTCGCATCAAGATAATGCCACTGACGTGTTACGATCGAAGGGCATTCGATGATTTTTTTGTTTTTGAATAAACTGGTCTTCCGATTCAGCGATGAAAGATTCGAAACTAAATTAACTGCGAAATATGTTTTTAAATCTGACAGCGTAAAAATAAGCTAGATTAAAGATAAACATGTGGCATTTGGAAGTTTTCTTTTCAATGATTCCTTGTTGTCTGAAAAAGAAATTGCTTTTTAATATAAATATTCTTTAGATTTTTCGAAAAATAATTAATCTAATTTTGCTCTTCAGTTTTGTTTAAAATTAATTAACGAAATTATTTCTTGCATACGTTTATAGATAAAATTAACAACTAGTTCTTGAACAGTTGTTACACAGAGCATACAGAATATACACAGTTATGCTCTGTGTAACAACTGTTCAACTATAGAACAAGTATTATAGTAATACTTGTAATACAAGTAAGTAACTATAGAAGAAGTAACTATAGTAACAAGTATACAAGTATAGTGCATTCAACTATAGAGAACAACTGTGTAACTATAGAACAAGTTAAACAGTTTTGCTCTATATTAGTGAAAGTTTAAATTAAGTGCAGTAAAGCACCGTTTATACGTCTTTCAAGGGACAGACGTAAAACGAGGTATAAATGAAAAGTCGTAGAATCGAAATTTTAATAAGCAACTTTAATTATAACAAATTTAATACTACTCTTGCTAATGCATTTAAAAGTATTAAAGTTTTTTAAGATAGTACTAGTATAATACTGCATAGTATGGAAATCAGCAATTAAATTTTAAAATTAAATATTTATCATAAAAGTGAGAAAAATCATACTTTCACTGCATATATTGAGTACTAATTATATATAAGTAATAATCTCAATTTTATTTCAAATTCTAATATTATATATTTTAAAGTCTTAATGTATTCCAAAATCACTTTTCTTAAATCCAGTTTCGTTCTATTTCCTGGAGGAAATTAAATCTCTCGTCTTGGCATATTTATTACTAAAAGAATATTTTAATCGTTTCCACGCGCGCACAAATGGCGAAATCAGCGACCCCTTGCATCTTCCCTAAAACGCTTACGTAATTTATTAAAAATAACAAATATTCCCTTCACTTTGATCACGTGTTATATTGTTATTCCCTTATCTGAGAGAATCGGGGATTTTCTGTACACTTTTACTTAAAACTTCAACTAAGATGTTGGTACATCCGCCACTCTCCAAAATATTTTTATAATAAAGCAAATTGGTTAACAACTCGGCTGTTTTATGACTACAACAACGAAAACATTTTATATATCTTATACGATTTATGTGCATGCAGGTAGCTTAATTTTAAAAAAAATCTTTAATCTTATTATACGTTTACTAAAGGATTTATACCCTATCAAACAATAAGGATTTACTCCAATAATTGCGCGGTTCTATTTCGTTTTCTATAACCTCCGCACTCGGGGTAAAACCGCTGTACTCCAAATGGCGTAAGACCGGGACAGACAGTATTGATGATTCCTCCGATGAAGACGATACAAACACATCCGACGTTGATTATTATTATTTTAATGTTGTATTTTCTAACTTAAATAAAGAAGAAGTGTTAATCAAATGTAAAAAAATTCTTAGCTGTGCGCAAGAAAGCAGCTGTGGCGCGGAGGAAGAAACTACATTACATGTGGATTTTGTAACTAATATTCCTAAACTGTCATATAAAGCAAAAATGATGTCAACTTTTCCACTGAAAATCGAGTTTTCCTAATTTTTTATAGCGTTAACATCTGCACACGGTTTTACCCCACTATGGGGTAAAATTGGGTACGGGTAGTTTGACATATTTTTTATAAAAAAATAAATACCATTGATAAAAAAAAAAGTAATGAAACTGTGACTTTTCTGGAAAGATATATTGTACTCCGATAAACAATGAATATTTTAATAAAATTTGACAAGCTCCATGTCGAATATTTTAGCTCCAACGGGCATTCGAAACTTCCGCTTTCCCCATGTAGTAGCATCCCGAAGGCTGGTCGACCAGGTGTAAGGCCGGGCCCTGCGCAGAGCTACCTCATGTATAGAACAGAAACTAAGGTATTGAAACCTCGTTGACTTTATATGCTGTATTCTCAAACCCACAATGAAAAACGCAGACAGAGAAGAAATAATAATAAATTATTGTTTCCTCAGTAAAAATAAATTCAGAGTTCTGAAAACAGGTTTCAACATGGAAAATTACGTTATATGCATTTTAATCATTTGGAATATTCTGTCTGCGAAAGGAATACCGCTGAACCTATTTATTTATTTTCATCTTTTTGCGAGTTTTTTTTTTGTTTGTTTGCTTGCTTAATTTAAGTAAAATAAATTTTTTTTTCTGACAGGAAGGATGATTCAAACAGTGAGATTATGATTTTTTTTCTGTATTGAGAAATATCACTCACCAATTGATACAAAAAAAAATATATGAAAATGACTAGAATAAAAGCAAAAAAAGTTATATTAATCTTGTTTTTCTTTTATATTTTTATTAAATTGTTCTAGTAAGTTAAGTATGAGTATTTAGATAAGAATAAATATTTTATATGATACATTAACGTGTTAAAAATTAAATATTTGATTTATTTATTCAATTTTTATTTACGGTGGGCCCCACTCCTTATTTTGTGCCCGGAGCCTCAAAATCCAAAGGACGGTGCGAGTTTTTTACATTTATTTAAAGCTACTCTACGCTGCCTGAAACGTTTTTTAAAAAACAAATTTGTCATAATAAGTGAGGCTTTTTTCTTATTTAAATAATTTTGATACATCATGGGAGCTTTCTTATCTCTATCCTCGTAACAAAAGGGAAACAAAATTCAGATTTTCGAGATATTTACGCTTACAAGTACAGTATTGTTTTACATACTTTAATGGAAAAAAATTTTTAGTTGAATAAATTTGCATTTGATTATAATGGCAAAGATCAGTAGTAGAATAGTTGTAGAACAATTGTATAAGTTAGAAAGTGTATGGAACGTATGATTTTTGACACGTCTTATATTTCAAAGAAATTTTTGTTACTTAATTTTTCTATGGCTTTTTTGTTTTTGAAGATGGGTAACAGGTGCCAATTTATTCCCTTTGAAACACAACGGTGTTTAAGTAAATATTTTCCCTGCATCAATGGCCTTATTTTGGAAAAAGTTTAGCCTTCATACTCTCAACCTTCACTAAACGCCCGCCGATACATATTAACTGTTGCTTCATAGCTAAAGCATTCCTATACTTATAAAAAAATATAAATGTCCTTGAGCATTCACTTTTCAATGGAAAAGAAACATTTAAATATAACTTTATTATTTAAAGGAAGAATGTTCAACCAAAATAACTATATTAAAAACTTTTTACAAAATTATTTGAAATTTATCATTTCTGTAAACACTGAATTTAAAATGTTGTAGAAGCTTAAATGTTAATTTATTGAAGAAATTTTGAAAATATTATTTAATTCCAAATTGGATAAACGAACATATAATTTATATTAAAAGGAAAGCCTATATTGCTTTTCGAAATCATATGCATGAATATAAACAATAACAATAAAAGAAATGAATTTAAGATGAGTGTTCACTCATGCGCAAAATTTATGCGTTCGTGTGCAACTCATTGACCCAACCTGCTTTGGTAAACTTGATCTTAATTTCTTTCGTTCCATTTCACGAAGTATAGAGAACATGTGTTCAACGACTAAAGACAACCGATTTCTCTCCTACAATATTTCTATTTTTGTTTCTTTTGACAGATGTTTATCCCCGTACTTTATTTCAAAACTGCTAAAAATTGACACAAAACAAAGTTAAAGAAAGCGTTGCCAACCTGAACTTGGAAAAGTATGACGAAATCGTTTGACATTAATTTAATGGCCAACTTGCGCGTTTCGAAATTCCATGATGGAAAATTTAACCATGTGGAGATATTTTATTCATGCTCCATTAAAGATATTCTTAATTAAAAATGGTCAAAAAAAGAACAATGTAGAAAGTGAATTATGCGAAATCATAGCTAATTTTCACGCAAATGAAATACTTTATTTTTTTATTCACATATTGTTTTTATGTTTTCAAAAAGAACATGATAAAGAATTCGAAGACAGACATTCTTAATTTTACGGATTTTTCGCTTCATGTTCTCAAGAAGAACATGATGAAGAACTGAAAACGAACATGATACAAACATTCTTAATCTTATATATTTTTTGTATAATTATCCTGCATGCTAATTTGTTGGCACCCAGATAAAAATGAATGAATGGAGTCAATTCGCGCTCAGGTAATACACGTCAAATCAGTTTTACTATTTTAATTCTGGAACCCACAGTTAGGGTTGCCATAATTGCCAAGCACTAATACGGGATGTTTAAGTGCTAAATAAATAAAACATGAAAAAATGGGAAGGTAATGGTTTATTTTTCTCTGATAAAAAAAATCTATAAAGTTTAAGCAATCTAATAAAATGAACAAACAGAATAATAATAAAAAAATGCAATGCTAATCCTCTTCAGCCCAGTCATCAGTATATGACAGAAAACGGGACATATAGTAATACGGGACTGAATAGTGAAATACGGTGCCAGTCCCGTATATGCGGGACGTATGGCAACCATACATAGTGCATCTTACAGGGGTTAAAAAAGAACATGGTAAGACTTAAGTTTGATGTGCGGTTTCCCGCCAAGTTGGCAAAAATCACGCCAACTATGAAATACTTGCCAAAAGTCCGCAATATTTTCATTACAGGGTTGCAATGAAATAACTAACGTGCACCACATTTGGCGAGAAATCGTCAGAAAAAAATTCAACTTTGGCGAACGCACATTAAACTTAAGTCTAGCCCAGCTTTTCCTTATTAAAATTATATTTTTAGATCTCTCTCACCTCTCCATTAGACATAGCCCAACGCGCTCTCGTGTCCGCGATTATTCCCGTGAAGTACAGTACGTGTTTTATAGAAGTGCGATATCAGGGTCATTTTTGATAACCCGGGTTTCGGTTAACCTGAGTTCGGTTCACCGGGGCTTTACTGTTCATAATATTACTCGAGGGCTGAAGTCAGACTCTCCTCTCACCTGTTGATAGTAGTATACTAGTAGTTCTCTGAACAGTAGACGTCACCCTCCCCCCCGAAAAAAAATCTAAGATCTGCTCTTCATCGCTGTTTTCGAATGCGAATTACACAGTTTCTGCATTCATCAGTATTCTGAAAATTAGAATTAAACGTCTGCTTTTATCAAATTTACAATTAGATTTCTGCTTTTATCAGTGTAAGTGAAATTGCGAACGAAATGTTTGCGTAATGCAAACATTTCGGGCTTCATTTTTTTTTTAACCCAATAAGCAGAACAAACGAATTATTCTAAATTTGTTACAAATACTGTTTTTGTGATTATTCAGGTATCGACTTGCCATTTTTTGTTCCTTTTCTGACTTGAAATTTTTCCGAAGTAATGCAAAATATATATATATATAAAATACAGTGATGCAAAGTAAAGAATTTAGTTTGAAGTTAATTATTCCAGATCTCTTTGCTTTGTGAATATTTAAAAAGTTTTTATTTTGAAGCTTTTAATTCATAGCCACCAGACAGAAAACATAATTAGATTATACAACAGAATCTGTTCTTCAAATATAATATTTTCAATGCTAAAACATTTTGCGGCTTTTGAACAAGCGTTTGGTCAATATACAAACACAGGCCATTGATTTTTTTTTAAATGAGTTAGTTAAATAATTTCAAATGAACAGAAATATCGTATGCACCACCGAAAGCACTCACTTTTAATTTGAATAAATTAAATAAAGAAATTCCACGAAACATGGACATCCAATAGAAAATGGATATAAAAAGATATAAATGGAAAAAATCAGATATAAATTAAAAATAGAAATTATGACTCTAAAATATACTTCGGAAAGTAACACGTACATCATATTAAACATGTTTTGCATTGATGGAACGAATTATAACTAGATTAGGCGGATATGTTAAATTATACAAATACTCGTGTTTTAAACAATCGTTTAAGCAAAACTGATGAAATATCTAAAAAGTTATTCGTCAATTCCTATTCTAAAATGTTGATGCACTCGAATGAAAATATCTCCGTTTTTTAAAAAATAAATAAATCACTAAAAATTAATCATTTTTACGTTTTTAAATTTATCGCAAACGCACAAGTGTATTGTTTCCAATTCAAATAAATAAACTCTGCAAAATACAAGTAACTACAAACATCTTTCTAAACACGGGGATATTTGAATAAGAAATTGAAGGAGCCAAAACACGGATCTAAGGCGCCAAACAGCATTTTTGCTTAAGCAGTAAAACATTTCATTTTGGAATAAAATACAAAATTTTTATGGCTCCAAAAATGTTTTCTATCAGATTGCAGATATTCAAATTGTTCTCAAGAAATCAAATGATACCAAAAAGTGTTCATAATAACGAATAAACATTGACTATTCTATGATGTTATGCAAAGCTATTCTTTTTGAAAAGAGTTAAATAGCAAAAAGAAGCAGATAAGCAAATGCTAACATATCTGTGGAATGAGTAGGGTGATCCTTCAGTTCCCCTCTCATTGCAATTGCAGGCACAGTAATATGCAACCATTTTTTTAAATAAATGCGCTGTCGTCGACTTAACTTCCCTATGACAAATCCTATAGAGGACGTTCTCCGAGTCGAAGATCTGTGAGCAAATCACGTGATTTTACTCGAAAATCGGTTTGCAACCCTTATGCTTCCTCAATGTATATTCATCCTCTATGATTTCATCCATTTGGCCCAAGATTGGTTTTTTCCCCACCCATTCAAGTCGAAAAATCAGGCACGTCCATTCATCTGAAGTTCCAAAGTACGCTGGCAGTAGGGGAGAGCCATCTTCTTTCTCCCTCTACAGCTGATCGTCGATTACCTCTATTCCTTCCCCCACTCCGCGGATTTCAGATTTGCTACCCTCGCAGCAGGGTGTCGATCTGGTCAATAGTTTGATGTGCCGACTAGCTTCGCAAAGGGTCTCGCCAAAAAAATCGGCGCTCGAACTGCCGGGGTTTGGTTTGATTGGAAATCCGACTTTTCAAAGCCGCTATGCTTTTTTCCATAGGTTTTCGACCTTGACAAATGTTTTAGAAGAGATATGAATGGCCAGCTTTAGAGCAACAACGTGCCAAATTTGGTAACTCTAGGTCCAATGGTCAGCCTTTTAGAGCGTTTTCAATGATTTTGGCATCACACGCAATTTACAGATAGAGTGCCAGCCTAAAAAATCATGTTAAAACAAGAAGCTGTATTTAATCAACTGTTGTTTATTATTTTTAACGATGCATGATGTATATGTCACATGCCTGTTTACGTAGTTACGCTTCGGTAAAAAAAAAAAAAAAGGGACACTGTACTGTCGACGTGTTGAGAATATGTGACTTCTGCAAGCAAGTAGAGCATAGATGTCTAACTTAATGTCTTTTTTATAAGCTTTCTTGTTCTGAGATTAACAATCGTTATGTATCTTTTTAGGAACTTAATACGATTAATTCATTTACTTTCAAATTAAGTGTTACATCACAAACATCACTTTCTTTAAAATCTCCCGATGCCTCTGAAAAAACACCCAAGCGCGAGCGAGTGTCGGTTCACCATCGTTTTTTGTGTCGTTTGGCACACATTCTCGACTGGCCGTTCCGTGGCCACTTTCATTAGGCACTTCCGCTCTCAGCAGCCGTGAGTCAGCGAACGTCGCACTTCCTCCTACATCTCTCTCCAGAGATCACGTGAACTGCGGTTTTATTCAATTTCCCATCAGACCCCGGGGCAACCTAGTTGAGTTGTAGCCATTGAGTGGGGAAACCCAGTGTCAAAGGATTGTATCGCCTGCAGAAAAGAACCAAGAACATGATAGCTAAGTGGCGGAAGAGGGTCTGTTGCAGTGGCGAATCCACGGGGGCTATCGGGCTACAGCCCCCCAGAGCCAAGCCAGAATTCTTGATTTTATTTAACATTATTACAACTGTATTTTCTTAATTTCCCTCTTTCTAAAAAATATAAAAACATTTCAACATTTTTTATTTTGTAATCATTCCACTTGTACTTGTAGCTTTGACGCGGTCGAAGACACTTTTTGGCTAGTTATTTCATTGTAATTTTTGTCAAATTATCGAAAGTATTGTATTTTTTTTTATGATTCTTATTGTCAGGAGAAAAAAGTCTGTAAAGTCAAAGAGTTTTGGTTTACTTTAACCTTGAGGTTTGGCATTCATCACTACGATACAAAGTTTTTATGACCTCGCCCCCCCCCCAGACCGGGATCCTAGATTCGCCACTGGTCTGATCAGTGGCGAATCCAGGGTTTGGGTCGGGGGAGGGGGCTGAGGTATAAAAAGTTTTGTATCATCGTGACGAATAACAAATCTCATGGCTTATATAAACCAAAACATTTTAACTTTAAACGAAGTTAAAAGTTAAGTTAGTTTAAGTTTACTCACCTAACAATAAGCATCATAAAGAACACTGCAATACTTTTGATAATTTAACAAAAAACACAATGAAATAATTAGCAAACACATGTTTTTTACCATGCCAACGCTGCAAATGCGAGTGGAATGACTACAAAAGTGGGAAAACTTTCGAGCCTGTCAAAAACCAGGAAGAAATGTTCTCATTTTTTAAAAAGGGAGATTAAGAAAAAACAGTTGTAGTGATTT
>BGPR01023558.1:0-24121 GCA_013235015.1 Araneus ventricosus | reverse complement strand
TAGTTACGAAAAACCTGCATTCGTTTCGAATATTTGCAATCAGTTCACGAGAACCTGTTCTGACAAGAATCCGAATGAGTTACTTGTCTGGGTCAAATCTGTTGGGATCTGGATACAACTTCGGATCCCTCTGCAGGGCATAAACTGGAATGACGAGAGTCGTGCCTTTCGATATGACCAAACCTGTGCTTCCCAATTTGTAATCTGCTCCGGCCACCCTCTCCAACCTGGAAAACGATTTCAGATATAGATATTGACATTGAAATTTATTGTCAGATTCATGCGGAAATTGACACTTCTCTTCTTGAATATATTGGGGATATTTTACTGTGTTTAAATGTCTTGTGCAGCGATGAAGACAAACAAAGAATTCCATCTTCATGCACACTGGTGTTCAAAAATTAAGGACCATTACAAAAAAAAGGCGAGAAATTTGCAATTAATACGAAAACTTTGGTTCGAAATCGGTTCCGGAGAATCGTGTGACATTCAATTGACTATCATACACATTTTACAATGAATATTCAGTCACGAGGGCTATTGGGGGGGTGACCAGAACGTGATGAAGACGGAAAGGATTATCGGCTTATCCCGTTTCGCAGAAAGCTAATAATGATATGAAACTTTCATTTCATCTGAATGTACACTGGTTTGAAAAAATTAAGGACCATTTCGAAAAATACGAGAAATTTACAATTAATGCGAAAACTATAGTTCGAAATCAGTTCCGGAAAATCGCGTGACATTCAATTGACTATAATACACATTTTACAGTGAAGATTCGGTCACGAGGGCAATTAGGGAGGAAGGGCAACAGAAAGGGATGAAGGCGAAAATGGAGTTTGACCCATCCTGTTTCAGAGAAAGCTAATGACGAGGGGGTCTATTCTGGTACCCCCGGTTGGGTTGAGAGACGTCACTTTTCCCGCACTTTAACAACGGGAAAAGTGACGTCTCCCAACCCAACCGGGGGTACCAGAATAGACCCGGAGATGTAACTTTCATCAACGGTTATGTTTTATGTGTATAATAGTTAAATGCATTTTCGTAAACACAGCACAAATATTCGGGAAGATATAAAGGTTTCTTTAAAAAATTCCAAATTTATCCGTATGTTTTTTGCTTATAACATGCAGAGCCTTCACCAAGTTGTACGACTCTTACAGAATATTTGACAATATGTGAAAAAAGCATTGTATTAAAATTTGACGTAAATACGTTGAATATTAGAGGAAATTTGAATGTTTGTACTAAATAATTTTTTACTGCGCATCTGCGAGACACAGAGGAATTTTTCTTTCAGAGCTTCAAAGCTAGATATATAAAGCAACTTTTAAAAAATTCGAGTTGACTCCGTTTAACATTCAGACGGGTATCGGCATTTTATTTAGGTTAATTTAAATTTCTCTTTAAGAGAAACTAAATGATGAGGGTTCTTGTACAAACTGATATTTTTTAAACTTGAATCTTCGAATGGTATTTGAGAAAATGCAATTTAAATAATGTATTTAATTTATAAGTTTGCATGGATATTCAGGATATTCACTTTCATAAAATGCAAAGTTACTGTTCGAAGATTCTTCACTGTAAAATGTGTATGATAGGCTATTGAATGCTACACGATTCTCCAGAACTGATTTCAAAATATAGTTTTCGTGTTAATTGGAAGGTTCTCTCATTTTACGAAAAGGTCCTTAATTTTTGCCCAATAGTTCAATATCCCGACTGCTTATTTATAATTTTTACCATGGAATAAATCTATATTTACAGACGGACATTAACATGCACCCACTCTTCATCCATTGATGAATATAATTTGTGTGCATAATATAGGCAGTAAGCTGTCTCTTCCAATTGTTTCTTCTCAAACATTACACATATCTCGGAAAGCAAAACCAAACTAAATCTCTACATGAAAAAGTGTATTGCAAACAAGACCGAAACTGTTAAAAATAATGTATACAATTTTTGGGTAAGAATATCGCTAATGAGTATCGGATTCAAAACGCGACTTTAGACGGCATACTATTTGTACTTCTCTAGATATTACGAGAGAAGATTCAATGATGAACCTGGACGCAGAATCTTAAAATTATTATTATTAAAAATAATTTATTATTAATCAATTATAATTAATAATTATTATTATTATTTAACATATTCTTCGACTTAATGCAAGTCAATAAAACATATTTAGTGAATTCATTACAAATCCTTTATTCTTTACTCCCATGCCTTTCACCCTGATCACACAAGAATTTCCTGTCTGAAGCACGTACCAAATTACACGCAGAAGGTGCGTATATCACAATATTAAATTGCACTTACAAACTCTAGTGTTATATTTCGAAATTCGAAAATAATATGTGTGACTTTTTCTGACGATGCAAGAGTTGATAGATGAGAAGTGATGAAATTTCGCGTTATTTGAACCGAATTTTTAAAGAGCAATGGCTTGAAAAAGATCTTCTCACCTGGAAAATGATGGATACAGGCGCAGGGTTTCAGATATCACGTTGTCGAGGTAATTCATTTCCTGAAGAGCTTCATATGTCAGATCACCCTAAAATGTATAAATTATAGAAAGGGTTATTTGCTGGAACTGGCAAATCCAGAATTCTTCTGAAGGACTTTTGCTTTTTGAACTATTTTCCTTCATTCTGTAGGTATGTTCTTTCTGCACTTGCTAATACGAAATTTAATATTTGTTGACAGATTTTTCAATATTTTGACGGACACACACAATTCTGGTTTCTATGCTCCACTAGGTTTTAGGTGTTTTTGTACCATGAATTTGGTTCAGTTTATTGAGTACAATATATTTGCAGAAGCGTTCGGGGATGAAATTGTATCTCATATTTCTTATCAAGTTTCAAATTTCTGATCCTCACGAGATCCATAACCCAAAAAACTCTGTTATTCATTATCAAAGAATTTGAAGAAACTCTTTGCTGCTGCGGAGATCCAAAGTCAATAGTTTAAAAATTTATATCTGCTAATAAATCGACAAAATGTAAATTTTTATTGAAAATATATTCAAATAACTACCATTACCAGAGAGTTTACTAATGGAGAGGAACTAACTACCCCCATCTGCCCCCATATAGTCTGGAGGCCAAGTCAGAGTGGCTTATAATTTTAAAAAAATCGAATGCACCAATACACCTGAAAAGTTAAAGTCAAATAGTATAATTTCTATAATATTCATACATCGAAGATCAATCAGAAAAAAAAGAGATAAAATTTTTAGCTGCAGGTTTATCAGTTTAAACTTTGAAGCCACATTATGTAAATAGTTCCTTCAGGACATATTTGATTTTTCTTTCAGTTTTGTTTGTCGAGTGTTCGTGAAAATACCCATGAATATGCGCCCAACATGAATAACGTGTACTATATAACTAAAGATATCGGTACTTTGTGTCTTTATGCTCGATTATCCTGAATAAAGAGCCGGTGCACATTAATTGTGTTTCTCTCTGGAGCGTAAGTATACGATTGGCTAAGATGTACAGTACAAAATCTTAACAGTTTCCAACCCAACCCTTTGGATTAGAGATGGGAAAACCTACCGGTTTTAACCATAACACGGTTCTTTTTGTTTCAGTTAACCGGTTTTTTTCGGTTATTTTTTTCCCGGTTATAACCGGTTATTTTTTAAATCCAATAACCGGGTGAAAAAAGAAGATCGGAAGATAGGCTCGATTTTAAGTTCGATTAGACTAAAATTTACCAAGTTATGAAGATTGGGTTTCATCATCTGAGGTTAATCATCGACAACTGCATCCTCAAGGCGTCTGTTGGTTGGCGGATTACTGATAGAGTCTTTATGAACAGATAAATTTTGGCCAATGGATTTATTTCCTGTGAAAACAATATTAATAAAAAAATTGGCCTACAATTGGCGTTTGTATTTCATAAAAAAACCGATACTCGGTTATTTTGAGCGGTTATATTAGCCAGGTAAAACCGTAGATGAAAAAACCTGAATAACCGATAACCGGTTATTTTCGCAATAACCGCCATCTCTACTTTGGATTCCATCGACAGGATTAACGTGACCTTGGAAGAAATACACTTTCCGCCATTTCCCCGGATTTCTGAAGAAATTCCTTCATCTCAAGAGGAAAACAATTCATTAAAAACTAAGCAGAAAAAGGAATTTCAACCATTTTTGTTTCAAATTATGGAGAAATGTTCCAGTTATTGTCTAAAAAATTTGAAAAAGACAATGAAATCAAATTATCGGATGTAGATATTTTAGTTTTAGGTCATCTAATTTTTCGGGGAAACTTACTATTTTTAAAAAAATTTCTGAAAATTTTGCAAATTAAGTTTAAGTTAGACGTTCAAAACAAACTTCATTAAATCGACAATTGCCCCTCTATCCTATGGTGCATCGATTATTTTTCTGCGATCATTAGAAAGGATACTACGATCAAATACGTCCGAAAAATCACCCAAAACAAAACAAAATATAAAATAAAACGTTTTCTACATTAAATTTTATAATTCGGACTTCGAGATGCATTGAATCACCATTGCGACTGCCAGTGTGTCAAATTTCATGCCTCTAAGCATGATAGATTCGTCTGGACACCGCGCACAAACACACGCACAAATACTTCGTTTTATAAGTACAGTGGAACCTCGGTAATCCAAACCCCAGGAATACGGAAATGTGGATAATCCGTACATCTTTTTTATTTTTATTTTTCAGAAAACTTTTTATTAAAAAAATTATGGAAAAATAACAATTACTAGTCAGATACAAGGCTATTGTTTATTCCTAACTTAAAAGAAACATTTGAATTGGTAATCGAGAATGAATGCACACCTTAATTATTAGATACAAAATCGCTTTCTTTTGACGTAAATAACTAAACCTGCTTGACGATGTGATGATGCGCCAGCGACGCATAAACATAACGTCGCATCGGTCGATGTTGCGGCAGCGTGCAGTTCTGCGTAGTTTAGAGCTAGTTCAAGTGCACAAGCAGCATCTGCATGCGATACAAGATTTGTCGATTCGTCGTCTTCATCCTTTCCTCGGGATTATCTTGATCTTGATTCTTGACCATGGAAAAAATGTCATGTGGAAACATAAATGCTGTACTTCAACAAGAATTACTTCATTCACATGTCACGCGTTTCAAAACGATCAACGACGATCTTGATGATGTCCTGTGTTTTTGTACAACCAAAATGATAATGTCAGAGATCCACACTCACAAAGAGGAGAAGATTATCTGTAGGCTCTCTCGAAGCATCATTACCATGCTTCTCGATTGCTGAAGTGTTTCACTTCCCAATAAAGTATTTGCAATTTTTCTAGTGCCACTCTATATTTCACTTGAAAAACTCGCATATATTTTTGCCAAAATTGATGAATCTGTCAAACGGTCTGCCAAGTGAAGCACCAGCACATACGCATTCACTCTTATTCCTAGTTGAAATTTAATTCTATAAATCGCAGTTGCAATGCCATGGTATCGCAAGAAACAAGAAGTTACCTCTGTTTTCAGCAGAACATCGCGCACCTCTTCGTATGTTCTGTTCTGGATGTCTGGATGCAGAGCTAGAAGGTACGCCGCATTGGCTATAGCTGATGAAATGGTATCGAAGCCGGCGACGAAAAACTGCACGCTCTGGGAAACTGCTTCGTCCAAAGAGAGGCCTGCGTTGAAAAAGGGGCAGATAAATAATGAGGACACCACACATTTATGAGGAATCCGGAAGGATTTCTTTTCAAAATGCTGTAATGCATAAAAATAATGAGGACACCACACATTTATGAGGAATGCTGAAGGATTTCTTTTCAAAATGCTGTAATGCATAAAATTAATGAGGACACCACACATTTATGAGGAATGCTGAAGGATTTCTTTTCAAAATGCTGAAATACATAAAAAATATATAAAATGAAAATATTTTAAAACTGCACGCTCTGCGAAACCATTTCGTCCAAAGAGAGGACTGCTTTAAAAAGATGGAGATGTAATGAGATTACCATACGTTCATGAGGAATACTGTTTCATAATATTTGAAGAGAAGGATTTCTTTACAAAACGCTGTAACGTAAAAAAAATAAAAATATTTTAAAAATGTGCTTTCATTAAAGTGCAGAAAAGCACCGACTATTTTTATCATAATTGTGGAAGTTGGAGAAAATTAGCATAAGCATGACACACTCCTAAAATTATTGTAAGTGAATTGGAATTTTAATCTATTCGTTTTAAACCTTCTCAAAAAGAAAAATTTGCAAGCATGAAGACTTTCTGATATTCAGTTCTCTTATAAAGATCTTTTTCTGAGAGCCTATGTAATATGATTACTGAGGATGCATTGAAATGATCCAAGGCACATCATACTTACTTTTGTTGATTTGATTATTGCTTTTATCTTGTCCTTCGCGAGATTTCGTGTCTTTTTCATCGTTTCCGACATCTCCTTCCTTCTCCTCAGCAAAATCCTTCACTGTCCCCATCAATAATTGCAGGAAATCATTCCTGGTCTAAAGAAATAAACATTTCTCTTTGACTTTCTCAAAATTTCCTGAAATTTCTATTTGTTCAATTACAGGGTGTCCAACAAAGGACTCCCTCATGAAAAAATCCGTCCCTCGTAAAAATCTGATAGAGAAGTATCAAAATTAGTAACAAATGTTACCGACCGATGGAGCAGTACGCTGTAGTCTATTATTTATCTGTATCTTCTGTATTAGATTTTTTTGGCTCTCAGACTAAGCATACCACTGGTTTCATTCTTATACCGATCTCCCTTGCTGAGTTATTTAATTTTAAAATGAGGGAATCCTTTGTTGGACATCCTGTATTTGCATATTTCTTGAAAGTGCTTTTGATGCTATAAAACGGCTCAAGTACAGGGCCGTATTATCAAATAGGCATACAGTCAAATCCCGTTGACACAAAATCGCTTATCACGAAATTTCGCTTGACACAAAGTAAATATTGTGCTCCGTCGATAATCAAGTCTGGGGAGTAGTGTTCATTTATTCCTTTATCACGAAAACGCAAAACGCAAAATATCGCTTAAGGCGAAAACAAAATATTCTTTGAAAGTCAAAATCCCTTTATTTTACAAAAGTTATCAGCGTCGAGTTCGTGTTTTGAAACTTCTTTGATTTCCCATTCATCCAGGCTCTCCTAAAGAGGAGACAGGAGGGACACAGGCTAGTGATAAGGGCAGGGAGAGATTTTGTTGATGAAGTGTTAGGTGTACGTGGGGTCCGCATGTCAGTTCTTTGCCTTGGAGCATGGCCTGGCTCTCGGCAGTCCTGCATTCATCGTTGTGAATGGAAATTTGTTCTCGGTGGATAAAGAAGGAGTTTCTTTCCTGCAAGAATCATATTCCTACTCTTCTTCGGAAGACGCCATTCAGTATGGATACGTAGGCTATAACATTTTATCTTAAATTCATTGACACTGACCACGGTTAAAAGTTATAGTTACAAGCTGTAGACACCCTGTGAAGTTAATCGATATACTATCCCTCTTAAATAAAACGATCTGAGGATGGTCAAGTATACCCCCTACCGCAGTGTTTCTCAACCTTTCAGTATTTCCGACCCAATTTCAAATCATAATTTTCATCGCCCCCCCCATACAATAACCATATATACATTAAAAATGCATTTTCAGTACTGATTCAATCCTATTTATAAATGTATTTATATCAGTGTAAATACGTATTTTATTTTTTACTATGACAGAATGTATTTTGTTTTACTTTCCTTTCAGTAAATCAATTAATTTTTTAAATAATATTTTCTTTTCGATATGCTCGCGCCCCCATTTAGTGTTATCACTCCCCCCCTGGGGGCGCGGCCCACAGGTTGAGAATCGCTGCCCTTCCGGAACACAAATCTTTGAAAATGGCCTTATTGAGTTTTTCCGCATAATGGGCTTCTGTAATGTAAAACTATTTGCTATTTTGTTTTGAGAAGCGTAGAGTGAGTTGGTTCCCTGGCTGTAAAAATGATTGCACACTTTATGTTTACTTGCTCAATTTTGCGCCCCCTGATAATGGCGCCCAGTGCGTTTGTCCTACCTGCTCCACCCTAGTTACGCCACTGCTCTGCAATCTTACGTTCTGGACCATAGTGTGTCGTTTTCTATTGAAAAAAGAAATCGAGATTGTATCAGCTGTACCAGCTTTATAAAGAGGTAAAATTATCGGTATAGACAGATGCGTCAAAAAAGGTAATTATAGCTTCAATTAGGTTCAAAATGCATTGAATGAATAGGAATTCCGCAGGGACTAAAGAAAATATCATTGTAGTCTGAATTTTCATTACAGACAATATCATTATACAACGGTTTCGCTTTAATTTGATTTCCCTAAATACGAGGATGGATAAAAAAAAAAGGTTTACAATAGTAATAAAAATTATTTATTAACGATCGACAGAAAATATAAAAGGGAATTAAGAAGCATAATTGCCGATCGCTTTTCCACATAATCACCAATCTGAACGCAGGCCAAACTTGTTTAACCCGACTTGGTAGAAATCACATCCAGGCCCATTAAGCCAGTTCTCGGCAGCTGTTTTTACATCACTGTCTCAAGGGAACCTGGTTCCAGATAAATGCTTGGAACCTGCAACCAGATTGGCTGTCAAATCTGGGTCGTATGAAGGGGAAGGGGTTCGAAACTTCCCACTTGAACTTTTGCAACAATTCTTGAGTTTTGCGAGCAGTATGGATTTTGTCAAACATAAGGATGACACCATCTCTCAACATAGAAGAGCGTTTCCGTCGGATGGCTTCATGATGGTCCATTGACTATTTCTTTTTCCGAAATTGAAGAAACACTTATATGGAACAAGATTCTCTTCAGACAGTGATGTGAAAACAGCTGCCAAGAGCTGGCTCAATAGGCAGGAGGTGATTTCTGCCAAGCCGGAATATAGAAGTTATAGAAGTTGGTCCTGGATTCATATAAATGCCTAAATATTCTGTGATTGTGTGGAAAAGTGATCGGCAAGTATGCCTCTTAATTCCATTTTATATTTTTTGTCTAATATTAATAAGTATTTTTTTATTACCCTTGTAAACTTTTTTAGATCTATCCTCATAAAATGCACCTCTTTATTTCATTTTAATGAATTAATGAGGCATATTTTATTTTTATTTATCACGCAGCATTCAAATAAACTATTGCATCTCACGATTCAAGTATCATAAAATCGACTCACGTGCCCAGTTTTCTTCCTCTGCTTCATAATGTGGAGAGCCGATTCTTTGAAGAAATACAACGGCTTCGTGTAGATGACTTGAACTCCGAACAGTTTCGCCAGCTTCGGCCACAATTCTGTAAATACGCATACAAGGTCAACTATTATGCTTTCATCTTTGAAATAATAGAACCAAGTTAGGATTGGGTTGATATCCGGTGTATAGGTGTATTGCATTTCCAACATTATATGAAGGTACGATGACGCCTTTGCTCCAAAACAATACGTTTATCCACGACTTACACAAGCAGCAGACATTTTTACATAGCGTAAAATATTTACACATTTTATACAACAATATCACACAAATTAATAAACATCGAATGTCTAGAAGCATTTTTTCTTCCTCTTTGCCAGGCAACGTTCTCAAAAAAATGGAGTTACCATTTTTTTCTATTACTTTTTGATATATATTCGTGCCAAATAATTTTTTTATTTTATTAATTTCTTTTTAAAAACATTCTTAGAATCGATAATTTTTAGATTTTTTTATTATATTTTATTATTTGCAAATATATCACACCGGTTTTTGCTGCATCAAACACAGGTTGATATTGATACACGGTGGTACCTGATAAAGCCGATTAGCTTTAAACACTGTTATCTCTGCCCAAATGGCTCTCGCTTTTGCTGTGATTTTTTTGTTGATTAAAAAGTAAATATTTTATAAGACTTAAAAGACTGATAGATAAAGTCATTCATTTGTATTCACTTTTTTAAGTATTTCGTCATATATTTATATTTAAAAATATTAATATTTTCTTTTCAATTATATTTTTTCGGTAGGTTTTTCCCATGCCTACTTACGATAAAATACCAGCTTGAAGTTGATGTATGGCGAGAACGCTTTGAGAGCACTTTGAATGAATGTATTCTTCGGATCATTGTACGAATCCAGGTGGACGGAGAATGCGGCGCTGGCAATGACGTCCATAGAGAAAGCATTAGAGAACCTGGAACGAGAAACTCTTTATGTTTTATCTCTATATTTTTTAATTTCTTGTGTATGAAGTATCTCGGGTGAAGAAAGTACTGTAATCATCAAAAAGATTGCCCTCGAGATTTGATGAATTCCACGTTTTAGGCCTCCATGAGTCCTTAAAACACAAATCTGGAATTGTGTCTGTCTGTCGACACGATACCTCAGAAACTGTTTGAGCTGGACGGATCAAAATTGGCATGTAGTCTTTTACACTAAATTTTTACATTTCTATCAAATCTTGAATAAAATCCGACAACGGAATATGTCTGTCCGTGTCCATATTCTAACTAAATCTCAAAACCTTAAATAGCTACATGGATCAAATTTGGTACACAGTTTTATCATCAGAATTGTAGATCCGTATCCAATTTTGAAACATATCAGTCAAAAGGTTGACTGCCTATAGGTCTGTGTATTTGAATGCATGTGAACACGATATCTCCAAAACACAATGACTTATATAAATGAAATTTGGTCTGTGGTCCTAATTGTAGATCTGTATGAAATTTTGGTTCCAATCTGTCGAGAAAAAGGCGTTCGAAAAGAAAGCACGGTTTTCTTTATCGTACTATTATGCACAAAACGCACCATGTTACTCATTGGCGTCCGCTTGGCGTATTTTACTCCCTGTTGTATTGTTGCTCCTTCCTCTTGCCGAGGGAAATATGAATCTGAGTACTCGTTACTGTCCAAATCTTGCTAAAGTCCCCAATTTTTTTGAAGGGGAGATGAGACTTTTATTAGAGTGTATACGAGGAAGTCTAAGGGAGACTACTACCGTTGGTTTAATTTACTTCTTCACATATGCAATATTCCACTGAAAGAAACTTTTTAATATTTGGAAATAAAAATTTAACATCATTCAGAGAACTATCGGTATGTGTACTAGTAATACCACGTATCCAGGAACAGGCCGTCAATTAACTAGTCGCGAAGCTTTGGCGGAGTGTAGGATTCTATATTAACATTAACTCCACTGTATACCCAAGTATAGCATTCTGCATCTTCCTTAAACCAACAGGACAGATATTCGAATTTTATTCAAATCATTCTTTGAACTTAAGAATGCTTGTTTACGGTGTATAGAACAATCAGAACTCACTAAGATCATTACACAAATGCCTTACACCCTCTCGGGTAGCCCGGACCGGTGTGGGTTTTAAAAAAATTACACATATCTCATTTTTTTTCCTGAATGAGACACACCACCAAAGGAAGTTTTCTGTTTAGAGTGGTGCTAAACATGATATGAAAAATTCCTTGGTCCAGTCATTTATAAAGCCACTCTTGCAGCTTAAAAGCATGTTCAACACATTTTAAACTATTCTGTAACTCATCGATAAAACATCAATGTTGATTTGTATATTGTTTAAAATGGTAAGAATAAGTCTAAGGAAATTCCATAAAAAATTTATAAATTGAAATTTTTGAAAATGAATAGCGGGGCTATTTCATAGAAATAAACCAATTTCCAGCATTATTTTGAGCACTTGAAATTTACAGTGTCAACTTATTTCCAGTAGGTAAATAATTAAAATGTTTTTCAAACTTTTTGGTACACCATGTACAATCTCTATTATACTCATTTAGTTATGTATTATATATATATATTCTTCAAGATCAAATGGTCCATTAGAAATTGAATTTTTTCTATCAAACAGAATTCTTTCCATGATATGAATAATGAAATATTTCACTCAATTTAACGGCCACGCTTTTTTTTTCAAGATCTCATTAAGAGAAGTTTTGTAAATTGATACTCTAGCAATTTGTAAGTAGTTCAGTCGAAATATTTTGCAAGAAATAAAGGTGCGGTTCGGAATCGTTTTTAAAAGCAGGTTTTTAAAGGAAATTTCAAATTGCTTCCAGAATTTTGAATCCAACTGAAAAGTAAAATAATAGTTTGCAACTTACTGTTTCACCTGAAGTGGTTTTCTCATTTTTGAAGCTTTTTTCAAGTTCTCAATCATTGTACTGCTGCACTGTTTTATGTAGTTTATCATCTGACAGAAAAAAGAAGATTGTTAGATCTCTAAGAATGCTCAGCCAACAAAGATTGTCGTTTGTTTTCCTTTTTTGCAGTTGTTTCTTTAAATTCTCAATCTTAGCCTTGTTGCAACGTTTTATGACGGTTATCATCTAACAGAAAGGAAAAATCATGAGAGCTACTAAGAATGTTTAGCCAACAAAATTTCCGTTTGTTTTCCGTTTTTCGCGACTGTTTTCAAATTTTTAATCATCGTCTTGCTGCAATGTTTCTAGAAGTTTATAATCTAACAGAAAGGAAAAATCATGACAGCTACTAAGAATGTTTAGCCAACAAAATTTCAGACAACATTTGTGAGAGCTGCTGAGATGGTTTCACCAAAAAGACTACTCTCCATTCGAAACACAACTCAAAAAATATTCATAATCTAGTAAGAAAATATAAGGAATTGAAAACTCCATTTTAATATTTATAATTTCAAATTCTTATCGCTGTGGGTGGGGGAAGCAGTCCCGGTCAGTTGTGAACTATTATAGCGATGAACAATCTCTTTTATTTAAATAATTAGGAATTATTCAAATTCTAAGAAAGTATAAAATTACTTAATTTGAATGCTTTATCAAACTAATTATATCTCTTTGCCGTTTTCAATCATCATTTAGGTAAATAAATACGACCACTATTATTCTTTTTCAATATCTCATCAATCGCTAATTGTAATAAAATAATACAACATTACAATTAATTAAACTAACAGTTCTGTGAATAGAAGATCTCGCGTCCAGAAAAAGAGAATCTAAGATGTCCTCTTCATCACACAGCCATTTTCCCCCAATACGATTATATACATTACAATTAAATGCCTCGCCATTACCAAAATGATTCAAATGTTTTAATGATGCCAAACTCGCCAGCACACTGAAACCACTAAAACAGCCATCATTTTGAAACGGAATAAAAAAGTAAAAATTCTTACATGCATGCTGTATTTTAATGGCTTCAAGGAACATTTATTCCGAATCTAAAGAAAATCGAACACCGCGTTTATGTGTGACTGGGTAAAAAACAAATAAATTTACAGACAGGCGAAATGCTGAACGATCGAGTTAAAACAGACACCTTGTTTCGCTTGGTCAACAAGCATCAAGAATGTTTTGTTTTTTTACCAGAATCAACATTTCGACACATAGTTCCGCAGACATTTTGCAAAGGTTTCGATACAAATTTGTATTATGTTTATGTAGCTTTTCGAGGAAGTGTCATTACCTTCTTTATTTTCCCGGTGGAGAAAGTTGGCGAAATGATGCTTCTCATCCGCCTCCACTCTTCTCCGTGTAATGTGAACAAGAAGGAGCTCACTATAGCATCGCCGGACATGAATCCCTAAAATGAGAAGAACTATGAGTGATAACAGCAAATCGGAGAAATAAGCTATCTTCGTACAGGGTGTCCAGCGAATAAGACCCTGATTTCAAAATTAAATATCTCAGAAACAAATATCAATAGAAGATTGCAGTAAACGGTATGTGTATTAGCTATGCTATAAAAATGTTATACAGAAATTTCGAAAATTTAGTTACAAAAACCGTTAACAGGAGACGCTGTAATCGCAACATTATAAAGTGCCTATGAATTGTTCTTCCAAGCCCAGATCGATCAGTTCGACCGCTGAATCGTGAAAGGAGGTTAGCGTAGAGGTTGAAATCATGTATTGCATTGAACAACGTATTTTTCTGGTACTGGAATATCACAGATTAGAACGCAGTCCTACAGCAACAAGGCGCAGTTTTCAAAAACGATTTAATGTTCCAAAAGGACCCGATGCAAAAATCATTCGCAATCTCTTCGCCAAATTCGAACGGAGAGGCAGCGTGGATGATAATCGAGTGGGAAATGTTGGATCCCGGCAAACTATAGTCACTTCTGAAAATGTCGCCAAAGTTTCTGGAATTGTTCATCAAAACCCAAGGAATACTGTCCGAAGAATTGCATCAGAGACTGGTTTGAAGCGTTCAAGTACGTAAAAAAATATTGAGAAACAGCCTACGGATGTTTCCATACAAAATCCAAAGCCATCAGGCCATACCCATAAAATCTGTGCGACAAGGTTTGGCTTTGCGAGCGAGATTCTCACAATGATTGATAATGCAGTATTTGATATTGGCTGCATCTGGTTCACAGATGAAGCACATTTCCACTTGAATGGATTCGTGAATAAACAAAACTGGAGATTTTGGGGTTCCGAAAATCTTCATTTGTGTGAAGAGAAACCACTGTATTCGCCTAAAGTTACTGCTTGGGTTGCGGTATGCAGCAGAGGCATTATCGGCCCTTTTTTCATGCGAGAAACGATCTCTAGTGAACATTACATTACAATTTTGGAACAATTTGTCAGCACAAGCTAGCGTTGGAGCATCGACCAAGAATCGAGTGGTTTATACATGATGGGGCACGACCACATCGTACAGAAAAGGTGTTTCGCTTTCTTGATGAATACTTCGGGAATAGAGTAATTGCATTGGATTATCCCAAATTTACTGGCACAGGAAGGAATAGGCCTCCATATTCGCCCGATCTGACTCCTTGTCACAACTTTACGTGGGATGCATTGAAAGACACTGTCTGCGGGGACCATCCCTCTACGCTGGATGAGCTTGAATCGGCGATTTGTGTGGCATGCAATTCCATTTCCGTTGAGACATTGAAGGATGTGATGTCAAATTTCATTCTTCGTTTACGCCACCTCATTTTTTCGAACGGTGAACATTTCGAAAACATTGTGATCTGATTGCAAAGACTGCTTGATTTGACATTTTTTAGACTGCTTGCAGAGAACAAGTTTTTCGGCGGACAGCGAAATCTGTTTTTAACCAACAGTTTTTGTAAATAAATTTTCGAAATTTCTGTATAACATTTTTACAGCTTAGCTAATAAACATACCGTTTGACGCATTCTTCTATTGATATTTGTTTCTGAGATATTTAATTTTGAAATCAGGGTCTCATTCGCTGGACACCATGTACATTATGTGTATTTTGTCAAAAAATTATTTGCTTGAGTTACTGATTATTTTCACTGGGGAACAGCATTTTTTATGCATTTGTATAAGAACTTGTTCTTAACTGATTCGAATGCACTGATTTCAAATCTAAAGTTAGTTTTCCCTTGTAAGCTGTAGATTTTTTACAAAATGCCATTTTTACTTTTCTCCTGAATCTGTAAGTTTATAATAATATAGAATTATAAATAGCATAGACTCATGAAATAGGTAAACGCGAAGTGGAGGATTGCTAATATAATAGCCCAGATCTCTCGGTAAACCAACAATAAAACTCGAGCCATAGCACTGCGAGACGTTAAACAGCATTATTTCATAGATAGAGAACCTAAATTTCAGTAATTTTAAATTTAAAAGAGTAGTTTTCGTTCTAATTTCAAATTTAATAGCTCTAAAATAGGGAAATAAAATTTTCTATCGATGGATATAAAATGTATCTCGCTATGATTAATAGTTCCCCAGAAATTTTAAATTATATTAATCATATATTTTAGATTAATTTCCGTTTTTCAATAGAAAGTAGCAAATTACGTGTGTGGTAAATTATGTGTGTGATATAGTTTGGACGCCACGATGCATCTCAAGATTTATTGCAATCGTGATGATATAACTTCATAATATTTTTCGGCACCGTTTGACAAGCAGAGAAGTGCTGTGTAAGAGATGCAAATAATATGTAAATAAAAATATATATATTTCCTGTCATAAAACATTTATCTTATTTGTTTTCAATCAATGTTAAACATTTCTCTCGCATATATATCTGTTTAAAAACGACAAATTGAACGGGAAATGTCCCGAATGAAGAGTCAATATGCATCCGTCCTACAATGATGGGTGATTTTCTAGTTAATAATCTCTCGGCTCACAGTGTTTGGCATACCTGCTTCCGGAGTTCCACGGATAGACCACTCCTTCTGGGTCAGTGTTTCTCTCGAGCTCAGCTCTCCCACTTGTAAATTTAGAAGGAAAATTTTGTGAATCCTTTATGTTGGCCAAGGAGGATATTAGCCATTTTAAGGTCTGCACAAATGATCTATTTATGCTCCTGTAACTTCAGTAATCGTATTGTTTCAGTCAGTCACTTGTCATTTTAATGTCGTGATGCGATTCCAGTAAATACACTGAATGACCAAATAGTATCATTCCATACAGGTTACCACCATTTATAGTAGCACTCCGTACAGGTTACCACTATGCATAGTACCACTCCATACAAGTTACCACAATGCATAGTACCACTTCATACATGTTGCCACTATGCATAGTATCACTCCATACAGGTTACCACTATGTACAATACCATTCCATACAAGTTTCCACTATGCACAGTACCACTCCATACAGGTTGCCATTATGTATAGTAACAGTCCATATAGGTTACCACCATGCATAGTACCACTCCATACAGGTTACCACTATGTATAGTTCCATTCCGTACAGGTTGCCACTATGCATAGCAACACTCCATACAGGTTACCACTATGTAGAGTACCATTCCATACAGGTTACCACCAAGCATAGTACCACTTCATACAGGTTACCACCAAGCATAGTACCACTTCATACAGGTTTCCACTATGCATAGTACCACTCCATACAGGCTACCATTATGCATAGTACCATTTCATACAGGTTACCACTATGCAATAGTACGCATTTTAGATTGCGCCTACTGTTTTCCAAACTAATCGTCGTCGAATAGCGGATGGAATATCAGGAAAGGAAAATCTGAGCCAATTTTTCTTGTCGATGCCTTTTTTGTTAACCAGGCAAAAATAGCAATTCGTTATATGATCTGTGGATTCTCGGCAAACCATAGGAATTCCGAGTCACAAGTGTCAGCGTTAATCGCTAACTTTCGCAAGCTTAATCCGTTAGTCGATAGCCCGGGAGTTTTGGCCATGTGACTGTATGTAACATCAAACTGCATAAAAGCTAGAGCTTGCAGACAGAAATCGATTACAGGTTTGAAATCAGCGATAAGAAAATATCTCAATGCAGTTGAAAAATTTCATGCGACAGGAAATGAAGAAAAAAATTGCCCTCCAGTGATATTTAATACTTGCGACGAGGGAAAAACCAGGAATTTTTTTATCAAATGAACAATAAATTTTCCAAAATTTGATGGTTTAATACAAATATTTTTCTATTTTCAGTTCTTCTACGTATACTCTCATACAGAATTTTAATGCATTTTAGTTTGGTTAAAAAGAAATAGAAAAAGTAAACATTAACAATAATTTATGCGCGCTAACGCAGCAGCATTAAGTGATTTAATCATCAGAATTTTCCTAAAATTTATGAACACAAATAAAAGTATTTAAAAACAGAAATTATCGAATAATTAAAACACAAATGAGAAAAATTAGGAAGTAATAAATACAATTAGAATGAAAGCAAAATGGAAGAAAAAAGGAAAAGAACTAGAATGGCGACACTTCCTCAGAGGCCACATGTCATTGTAGTTCTCAATAGGACAAATTTTCTGTATAAAGGAACGACTATTCCCTTATGTGGCCTGAATTTGTCCAACATCTGAATATAGGATAAAAGGAAAAAAAGAAAAACTTAAATTCCTTTAAAACAGAAACAATAATGAGACAGAAACAAAATGCAAAAATTCACCCTCTTCAAAACAGACGTTCTAGACAAAGAAACTCTTAAAACTATTTTTTAATAATTTATTAACTATTTTTTTAATAATTTATTAACTATTTTTTTAATAATTTTTTTAAGGCTTTAGATAATTTAAAAAATATCTTAAAAGATAACGGCTATCCTGGTTATTTTCCAAAAGTTAATAAATTATTTAAAAAATATAGTTTTGAGAGTTTCTATTCTTCTGGAGAATAGTTCGAATTCTTCTAAATAGATGGAGCTAGGGGCTTGCCTATAGATGTTTTTTTGTCTTTCTTTGTCTAGAGCGTCTGTTTTGAAAGAGGGTGAGTTTTTGCATTTTGTTTCTGTCTCATTATTGTTTATCTTATAAAGGAATTTGTTAAGTTTTTCTTTTTTCCTTTTATCCTATATTCAGATGTTGGACAAATTCAGGCCACATAAGGGAATAATTTTTGACTAATGGTCGTTCCTTTATACAGAAAATTTGTTCTATTGAGAACTACAATGGCGTGAGGCCTCTGAGGAAGTATCGCCATTCTAGTTCTTTTCCATTTTGCGTTCATTCTAATTGTATTTATTACTTTCTAATTTTTCTTATTTGTGTTTTAATTATTTGATAATTTCTGTTGTTAAATACTTTTATTTTTGGAATATTCTGATGCTGAAATCACTTAATGCTGCTGCGTTAGCGCGCATAAAAGGTGTATTGTTGTCATTATTATTAATGTTTACTTTTTCTATTTTTCTGTTTAACTTAATTTTTGGAGTTCTAATTTCGTTTTCTTGTATTTTATCAGAAGCCTCTGCATATGAGCTTTTCTGTATCATGCAAAAAGGATTTTAATTAATTTTTAATTTAATTTCTATTAATATTTAATTTAATTTTTTTTTTAATTTCATCAATATAACTGTTAGTTTGGTTAACACAGAATATTTGCCTCAAATAATTTTTTAATTATGCTGACAGAATTCTTTAAAATATTCAAGGTTCTTCCTCATTAATATGGTTCAATTTCTTTTGAAGTAAGAAACAAATTTTCTTTCATTTATCGCGATTTTTGAAAATTTGTTTCTATATCTCTAACGTACGCGTATTAGGGAAAGATCAATAATTTTCTTCTAATGCAGTAAACAACAAATTTTCATTCTTAATTTATCGTTCCCTTTTGCTGTCTCATTTTTCGTGATGAAGCCCATTAGCCTACATTTCTTCTACTTCTTCAAGACTTCTACAGATCACTGTATAACCTATTTGAAGGTCGTGAAATTTCTCACAGTGAATGTTTTAAAAAATAATATGGTTTAAAAATATCATAAAAATTCGCAGAAAAAAGTTATTTAAAGTGAATTTTTTATCTGTAATAAATGCCTCGTCTCTGTATTTATATCTGAATTCTGGAGATGGAATAAAATTTTTCGGCCAATCACGTCGAGATTCTTTCTCAAATTTCGTATCAAATATGAAAAGGCTTCGGTAGACGAAGAGACAGCGATGAGATTTGGTTTGAAAACTTGATGGCTTGCAATCAATAATTAACTTTTGACGCAGAAAGAAGTTCATAACAAAGATTCCGGAAAAATTTTAATATAAATACTGAAAAATGTACAATTATTATATTATGGCTCTTTTAAAATAATCAATGATAAAAAAAATTTTATTTGCATAATTATTGCAACTTCTTGAACATTTCAAGTATAGCAGTAAGGCAATTGGTTTAAATCTATTTGTTCAAAATTTCCGGTTTATATAGTATGCACCAGCAAAAAGGGCGATTTAGAACACGATAGAAGAGACATACATATTCTCATTCTAACATGAAGCAATTATAGAAAAAAAGAATTTATTAATATTTTTCTGTTGAAGGTTAGAAACTACGCTCACATGTTCATATATATAACCTATGCAATTATATAACATGTCTATTTACTTAAAAATTAGATACCGAGCAGAAGCTTGCTTCTGTGTGCGAAGTTCTTCAGCTCAACTTTTCTTCCCAATGTATCTCTTTAACTTATTTCGTCTAATATTTTACCAGACTTTTTAAAACATGTCAAGAAAAGAACTAGAATGTTAATAAGCTAGTCAAGGCATGCTTTACGAATCTGTAGCTAAACACTGTTTTTGTAAAATGGCTTTGCAGAGAATGCACTTGTTTTTTCTTTTGTAGATCACAATTCTTTTTCTGAGCTGACCAACTTTTTTCCAATGGAAAGGAGGACACAAATAAATTGAAGATAAAAAATATTGTACATTAAAAAAAGGATTTTAGTCATTGCAGTAATGATACAAAATACGCTATAATATGATAAGTGCATAATAGAAACATTTGTAAAATAATTAATTGTACACTTTTCGAGGGAGAACAGAACTTACACAAAAGAAGCAAGGTTGGTCACCTTAATAACAACTACTTGACACAATTACCAGAATAAATGACAATGTTTTTAATTTCAGTTGAGACTCTTTTCGTTTTCTTATTTCTCATCCAATTTTCTATTTTTCGCCCTGCAAAATCAACTGTAGGGCTACTCAACCCTCTCGACTTCTATATGATACAATATCTTTCTACTAAATATGCAATTCTATTCCAACTGAAGAAATGACGTCGAATGTTCTTTATAACAAGCTGTGTTTAATCTCTCTTTTTAAAATGCACTGTAATGAATGATTTCCCAGTATTCTAACTGAATTACTAATATTCTGAACTTTTATTAGGTAGATAGAAAAAATTAGGATACTCACCGCCATCCTTCTGTTCATAAAAGTTGGAAACTCTTTCACCAATATTTCCCGAAGCAGTTTAGGATCTGCAACTGCCAATACAGGTGTGTTGCCATCATACTGCCTACAAATTTAAGGTTAAAGACTAAGTAAATGTGCCCTGCAAATAATCTTTAGATTCTGAAATCTAAATTCTTAAATGAAAAGGAATACTGAAAGGGAGAAAGAATAAAAAGAGCAGCCTATAAGGGATATTAATAAGTCGAGTTTCAGAGTTATGGAACTCCACAAACACAATTTTTTGCTATGTGAGGTAATTTCTAATTTCTTACTTAAAATTTCCAAATCTGATGAGAAGATAAGTTTTTTGGTCGTGTACTTTTCGTGTACTTTGGCGTTTTTACCCTCGCTGTGCTAGAATGTCAGCTTCGACTCATAAGCAGTATTCATTACAGAAGAGTTCTTGACTTCCTCCATTTCGTCTGCATAGTTCGGAAACTGACAATTTCGGGCACTCCAAAAGTTGACGGTGCAACGGGCTGCGTTAGGCCCGCTTTTAAGCGACGATTCGTTTAAGCCTTATAATTGGGATGTCATATTTGCATCTACGAAGGCAATGAGGCTAATTGCTTCTAATCTCTTTCTACATAAAGTATAATGCAAGCTACTTTTCACTTCTTATCGAAAACTCATCACTTTTCATGCAAAACACAAAATCCGAATATTTTAAAATTCATAAAACTCGTAATTTTTCTTTCTCAATGCCTTTTCTTTCTTTCTAAAATTAATCGATTATCTGAATGATGTTTAACGAATTCGCAATATTTCCTTATTGGTCAGCGAACTGTGCGTGGAACACAAGCAGCAAATTTCATTCAATAACTTTTAAAATTCACGAACAAGCCAATAATCGGAAAACTTAATTTTCAGAAAATGCATTTATAGATATCGTCCCTTAACAAGCACTACCACCTATCTCAATTTTTTTTTAATTTCAAAGAGGAAGAAAATACTCAATTTTTCACGAACAATAATGAACATATCTGAATTTATTTAATATCTTATATAAACATGGGATCGCATGTTCATACCAGATGTGAAAAAATTCAGAACTATTCATTATTGGTTGCGAAATTTTCAGTTTTCTCTTCCTCTTTGAAATTTCAAAAAATTCTTCTTTCTTTGTGTTCATCAGTTTATAAGAAGAGATCCGAACAGCCACCGAGACTGAATCGTCAAGCAACCGAGATATATCGCCAAGATGGTGATAAAGTCTTACAGCAAAGAGGAAGATCCTTTTGCGATGTGAGAACATTTGTTGTTTTGGGTGCGCAGTGAGCTTTTAATTAGTCTCTTGCGCACGCGATGCCAGCGGCATCTAAAAAGGACAAATTGTGCATGCGTTGACTGCGGCATCTGAAGTGGTTACCGAGCAAATTTTTTAAACTTAAAAAAACATCAGTGGCTTCGCTTTCATCAAAGCGGGAACCTAGTAGCTACGCTTGTTCATTGAATGTTAGAAAACTACGTTTTTTAAAATTACAAAATGAGCTGTCACCTCAAAACACTCCTTCGTCAAAAAGTCAACAGGAACGAAGAGCATGGCAGTCTAAACAAATCCGTTCGAAAATTATCAGAACTGAAGAACACTGAACTTAAGAGCTTGACGGAATCCGAAGGTCTCCAAGTAAGCTCGGTGACCGCTTTATAAAACAAGAACCAAATTGATGACATATAGGAGATTTAAAAACAATTCTTCCAAATAAAGTAATGTATTATAGTTCAATTTTTTCAAAATTCCCATATAAACACCGATATCAAATACAGGATGGTCTACGAGCAACGCACATTTTTTAAAGTAGTGCTGCATTGCTCCATTAAATACTTGGAAATAAACATAACTACTATCAGAAGAAAAAATCAATATTGCATGCCATAATCGTGTACCTAGGCGTAGAAAAGAGATTCTTTCAAGCGACGTCCATTTTTCATGATCACATATTTTGGAGACATTTGTCCAACGAAATATTTCTAAACTGAAATTTTTCCAACAATTAAAATATTATTTTTGAAAGACAAAACTTTAGACAGAAGATTCAAACCAGTGACTACTATGATTGAAAAGAAAATTTTTCATCTTCAAGTGCATCGGTGTGAATTTAAATGCTTGTATACTTCTTAGTTAAATCTAATATTGACAGAACAGCAAACTGCCATTTCTAAAATATTCCAGTTCAGTTTCTTGTCCCATCACGCAAACGATTTTAAATGAGTATCATTTTAAAATGAAATTAGCCTAAGAAATAAGCAAAGCATATTTCAAGCAAAAAAATGAAATGAAAAAAAAAAAAAAACGGGACATTCCGGGACGTTTCGATCATATTTGGGACAAAGCTGGGACAGAGTCAAAAATCGGAACTGTCTCTGATAATCTACTTTGTGTTTTCCTCTTTAACGTTCTTCTCGCATCTTTCGATAGAAACAGTACGCTGTAACCTTGAATGACCTTAAACCTAAATCAGAATTATTTAAAAATTTGTGAAAATCAGTCAAAGCATCGCATAGTATTTAAACCAGCGTCATCGGAAAGATTTTTAAGAGGGCACATAAATTATTTTCGTACGATAATTATTTCAGAAGTTAATTAGCGAAGAATTCATTACAATTACAGTCCTCAGAGACAAATATACTTACCCATAGACGGGTCCAAGTCTCTGATATCTTTCCAAATCTATCTCGTGAGAAGGCTGCAACATACAAAGTGCATTTAATAAGACATTACAAACTTCAAATCGAATGCATTGTCTAAGGGGTCTATTTTGGTACCCCCGGTTGGGTTGGGAGTTGGGATGGGTTCCGTTGTTAACGTGCGGAACCCAACCCAACCGGGGGTACCAGAATAGACCCCTAAAACAATCGCCTTCCAGCGACTGCACTAGAACAATCTTTTCCTTTAGCATTTCGATCTACTTTGTTTTAAAACTTCCAATAACAAGAACAAGCGCTTCAATGAACTTTAGTTAAGTAATAAAGTATTGTTTTTCCAGTTGTTTCTTTTAAGAATTTGCATCAGCGATTCGCTATTTATACAAAGCAAAGTCTTTTCTGTTCTTGGTATACATTGATTAATAATAATAATTCAGGAATTACAACTTTTTACAGTTTCTGAGATGAACTGCTTATCACAAAAGTCCTCTCAAAAATAAATCAGCGGTCTGTCCTACAAAACGAACTTGCTAAGAGAAGCATCAAGCATAAGCTCTTTCACATGAAAATCTCCACTTAGTCTTACATTTTTTTTACAAGTTTGTCTTCGAGATACAAAACGATCGTGTCATTTAAGAATTCTCTCATAAATAATTTCTCAAATTTTGATTACATTTGGCTCACTGAAAGTAACCTGGAAGGTTTTTCAGACTATGAATATTTAGAAAATGGATATTTAATATGAAAAAAATGTGTTCGAAATATCGATTAGATAACACATTAGTAATAGA
>BGPR01023557.1:0-24122 GCA_013235015.1 Araneus ventricosus | reverse complement strand
CTGTGCTTCACGTTTCAGTTTACGTATTGCTCAACGAACCTCTTCAGGCCTAGATCATCCGATTGCAGAATTTTCCACCGCATCTTCAAGGAAACAACAATAGAGGATTCTATTAAAGTGCATGCGACATGCCTCTCACAAGAGTGTATTTCTGGAATTCGTTTAAGGGAATTTTTCTTTTTTGTAATTGTTTTTACTTTAACGTCTGTTCTTTGGAAACAAGAAAACGATTTAAAGACTTGCAACGTCCTAGAATTTGTTCACTGAGTTCGATTGAGATTTGTTTCCCTGTTCGTCTGAGACATGGAAATCGTGTTATCGTTCTCACTTTATTTTTGCGAGAGGCAATGATAGAATTCAATGCATAAAGATGCGATGTAAACTGAAGAGTCATAAATACGTAGAAGAAGCACATCTTAATTTTCTTTTTCTAAAATCAGGATTGTCAATCCACTGCAATAGATCTTTAATTTTGTTTTATCGAAGCTAAACTTTGGCATTTAGAATCAATGAGAATCTTGCAAGAAATATGAGAGTAATGTATGAATAAAAAAATTTATCTTCTTGGATTTATATTCTGAATCCAGTTTTAATTTCAGTAATTAATAAAGCACAAAAACTTTCTTCAATTTAATTTTTTTATTGAAGCTGTACTGAGATTGCAGAAAATGGCTAAATCGTTTCTTTCACCGCTGATATCTAGTCATTTAAGAAAACTCAATTTTTGAGAAATATGCAACAAAATAGACCTGAGTTGTATAAATAATTTATACAAGTGTATTTTTTTTAATCTTACCAAGAGAGAAAGATATGTAATTAATAAAAAAGAATTTGTTTTATCTTCACAATCTTTCAACTACTATCATTTAGCTGTAAATGCTAAGAATATTTTTTTGTAACATTTTCGTGAAGAAACTACTGCTGTTAACTATTTTCGTTTTTACTGCAATGCTTTATTTGAGGCTGACTTTTTTCTGTCGAAATATCACTGCAGAATCATTTTCCATTTTCTGTGATTCAAGAAAGATAATAAATATAGTAAAACTTCATTTATATTTTGTTCAGTTTAAATAGCAAGAGATCTGATCTATTCTTCTACCTGCAATATAAAATATATTATCACAGAAGGATTTCTTTGTAACGCACAGATCGTATGTCAAATAGTCAAAACTTAGTCTAATTTTATAAGGATTTTCAAGTTAAAATAGGATTTTTGGAAATTATAATTGCTGTAGCACAAGCATAGCAGATGTAACAACTAGTAACTCGATCTGCAATTGACTTTGAGATCTGAGTGACTTCTTGGTGTTTGAACTATTCTACTTTCACTCCCCCCAAAAAACTTCATTTTTATTAGCTGTCTCTCCGCCTGGGACGTGGGAACATTTCCATTCTGAAGAGATGTGAGACTGTGTATGGCTACCCTTATGATGACGAATTTGTGGTGGGAAAAAAAAATATTTTTCCAACGTTGTCTAATATATATGGGCTGCTGGTGAGAGTATTACGTTTTCTATTCAGGCTTTATTAATAAAATTGGAAGATTGTATTGAGTGCAAGATTTGTATTGCAGCACCATAGTCATAACTAAAATGTTAGAAAGAAGGAAGAACAGGACAAAAAATTAATACATATAATAAACATGAAACAAATATGCAAATAAGTCAAATTAAAAAATATGAAAAATAATAGACTTATGCGAGTTTTTTAGCTAAACCTCGGAACTTTGAGGGCGTAGCTTATAGATACTTGAATTCGAAGACACTTCAAATGTTCACAAATATAAATAACTATCCTGATGTCTTTTTTTAGAAAAGAGCAACAAAGAACAGCCATCTTACTAATACGCTAATTGTCTTCTTAAAGGTTCTGAGAAGTCAAGGTGATATTCAGAATGAGACGAACAATTTTGAAAGTTGAAGGTAGAACCTTCCATAATTTAAATGCTACTTTTGAAGTATCTACAAAATCCAAGTATTTTTCACTGAGTTTAGAAGCATTTGCAATTGAATACAAGTAACATTCTACACGTAACACACGTAAACATTGTTATTCTTCTGAAAAAAAAAATTCTGGATGAGATCCTACCATCGATTTTACTGATTCATTTGAATAATTATTTCTCTTTGCTGGAAATGGTTTTAAAAAATTGAAAGGGTTCAAACACTCTAAAGATTTAGAATATATTTGTTCGTGGATCATAGTAAGTATTTTAATTATTCCATTACTATTTGGTGATACATTTTATCTCAATGCATTACACTGTACAGTGGTAATAAAGTTTTAATGAGAGTATCATTATGTATAATATTTCCATAGAGCACGAAAAATTTTAATACTCTTTCCTTAATACAGTACAGTTCAAAATAGATTTTATGAATTAACATCAATTTTCTATTATTATTAGAAAGCGTAATAAACATTGAGATAGGTATTTAAAAAATTATCATTATTCTAGAAGGTTACTGTGCTGTTAGACAAAAAAAAAATGCCCGTGGAAAAAGAAAACTAATAAAACAATACAAAAAAAAAACTAAATCGAAAGTGACTGGTGCAAATACTTTGTTTTTAAGTGGTAACTTTTGCTGACATGTAGTGTAATTATAATATTGATTACTTCATTCTGAAGAAACGTATGATAAGTTTAAATATTCAGCATAATGTGAAAGCTCAAATTAAGTGTGAAGTTTCATTTAGTTCAATTCTTTTGTATTTATCTGAGTGTGTTTTCTCCTTTATTTCAGCACATATAAACGTATTTGATAGAAACATTTTAAAAGAAAAAAGATATCATTCCGGATTTCATTGAGTCGAAAGACGTACTTCCACATTTGAATTAAATTCAAATGATAAATTTAAGGTAGCTAATTTAAAACTCAATTTTGAAATATATCCGCAAAACGTTTCTTTTTTTTATCTTAACAATATATTAATAATGAGAATTAAAATTTTAAATTATATTAGAATCAAGACAACTAAAAATAAGGTAGGTGAAAGCAGACTTCCAAAATAAAAATTTATATTAACTGTTAATGCTAACAACAATTATTTCTTTTGCGGATATTATCAGGCTCATATCCGAAAGAATTTCACTATTATACTTTCTAATAATGTAGGGAGAATTAATGAAAACAGGGATGATAAAATTGCGGTTAATAGCATATTCAAAATTTATTTTTGCTGCAATGCCCAAATTAATTAAGTGTGCATTGCGCCAAAATTAAATTTTTATTTCATTTTAGCTACCTAAAACTATCAATTATTAAAAAAAACATCACTCAACAAAACAATTGTCCAGGAAAATTAGCTAATTTTGTAACTAAATTTTGAAATTTTTTTGTCTACCCCTTTTACTCCCAGGTGCTTTTAGGTGGCAAATTTTTTGCCCCCCTAGTTTCCCAACCAATCATTGACGGACTGTACTATTAACAGGAATTGTTACTTTATTTGAAAAAAATGTTTCATTTGTATAAATTTACTGTAAATGTAGTAGAATGTGGGATTATTAACACTACATTATTTAATCTTATTTCCTCTATTGTTATTTTGTTCTAGCTAATTTTAAATTGAAGTTCTTAATGACAATGTTTTTACATGTCAAAGAAGGTTAATACCTTAAGGATCGCATTTTTTTTTGCTGTCTAATAAGATGACCCCCTCCTGTTTTGGAAAAGGGCTGTCGTTTTCATTCATCTAAGAAGGCATATAATACTTGAGATGCTTATGGATTCTACGTAATTTTTGTGTCAAATTATAAAGCTAATTAATGATTAACCTTCCAGCGGCTCGCGTTTTCAAAAGACACTTGGATTGTGCATCGTATTACATATTTATATCGTCCTTTTATAAATTTAAGTGCAATCTTTATTTATAAAATCTTTGTTTACTATTAAACTAATAAATAAAGATAACATAAATAAAAGTTGTATTTATTTTTGTAAAACAGTACGATATATTTATGTAATACGATGCACGATATGTCGTAAAATTTGTGCAGGCTCACCCGCTGGAAGGTTCAATTTTAGTTTAAAAGCCTAAAAATGACGGGTGCGAGACTTAAGGGCTTAAAAAACATGTTTTCAAAATCACATTTCAAGATTTTGTTTGAGAGCAACTATTTCTACAATGATGAAAGTCGCTCTAGTTATAAAGCAATTTCAAACTTCTCCAAATCTCTCGTTTCAAACAATATGCATCACTATAGTGTAGAACAAGTGTAATAAATTTCTTGAGCAAGTATTGAACCTAGGACAAGAAAATGACTGCCATAAGTATGCCAAAATTTTGGTTTCACTGCTATACTGATTCGTCATAGTTGAACTCTAAACATTTAATTTCGTATTTGATAATAGGAAAATTTAAAATGAAGAAGATAAAAAAAGAACTTTTGAAATTTGATAGAAACTGTATTTTCAACCATTAAATTTTTGCAATCTCTAATTGCTTGAAAAATCTTTCATTTCGCCCATATACAAAACTTTCTACTCTATCGAGGGGATGAAGGGCTTTGAAAATTATTCTCTTACGATCATTGAAGGCACAAGGTACGAACGTATTTAAATAATGAAAAAAACTAAAAAATGAATACAATTTTTAGTTCTGACATCGAATTAACCAAAATATATTCGAATTTATAGACAATATCATAACATCATCCTTAATCCTTAATCCTTAATAATATAATAAATGCGAAAGTGTGTCTGTCTGTCTGTCTGTCTGTCTGTCTGTTTGTTAAGCTTTCACGACCAAACCACAAAACCGATTTGGATGAAAATTGGCAGAGTTGTAGCTTGAAACCCGAGAACGGACATAGGCTAGGTGAAATCACGTTAAATTAATTATTTTTGACTACAGATTAAAAATAGTTAACAAAGAAAGCCCATTGACTCCGCGATTCGCGATGAAGATTTTTATTTTTCACTCAACTGTCACGTGATCCTTCAGGAATGCGAAAACATGTGAAATAAATTATTTTTAAAATCAACTATCACGTAATCCGTTTTTCCGCTGTAACTTCGGAACAAATTATCCGATAAAAATAATTTTTATACCATCTTAAAGATAAAAATTTTACCTTTTCAATGATATTAATTTTATTTCTGTGACATTTTTCATTCAATTTTTATTAATTTTTTAAATTTTACGTGCAGACGATTTTGAAATAACGCAAATTTATACCTACTTCGGTGCTAGGAAACGGTTAGACTTTGAACTAATTTATCTTTGTTTCTGAAAGTTTTGCTTATGTTTATAAATATCTATAAAACAAGGCAGAAATTACATGTATCTGTCTGTCTGTCGGTAGTGACATGAAATTTACACACGGCATTCTAGAGCATATTTTTAGGTCAAACGTGCTATTTTCAAATTTCAGAGTTAATTAGTTCTTAAGATATTTAATTAAATAACGAACATTAGCCGCTTTTAAGCCTATTGCTTAGACGTTTTTTGCCAATAACTTCCGAAATCTTTATTAGACAACAATTATTTTTATGCCATTTTAAAGACCAGAAAATGATCTTTTTAATGCTATTAATTACATTGCGATGAAATGTTTTCTCTGATTGCTATAAAGGTTTAAAAATATTTTTTAACATAATTTCTAACAATACTTTTTATTCTTATAGAAATAAATTCAAGCCAAATTACTGTTTCGCGCGCGGGCTTTTGCCAGTGTTAAAGTTAATATAAGAAAATATTGCTTTCTTTGACCATTAACAACAAAGGAGAATTTACACTTCCGGGTTCCTGTTGTCGTAGCATTTGCAGCTTTTAATGCGGTTACACAGTGATCCAATGACGTTAGGGAATTATTCTCTCCATGTTTTGTGTAACTTTCACAGTGAGGTATTACAGAATATCCATCTGTAGATACGGTAATGGGCATTAACAAGAAACATCACATACTGTAGAGCTCTTCAACATCTTAGAATTGTCAGGGCACCTTCAGACAAGCCGAGAGTGAATGCCGGTGTGCCAATACTACTAATACGCAACCTCGATATACCGAGACTGCACAATGGCACACGGTCGCAAATTACACACCAAGGTGCAAACGTCATGAAAGCTACTGTTACGACTGATATAGGGAGAAGAGAGAGTATTTTAATTCCACGCCTTCCGATAATGCCGAAGTATTTATAATATCAGTTCAGAAGGCAACAAATCCCTTTAAAAATGTAATTTGCCAGGCTCAGGGGCAGATACTGAAAGTGGCAGATGTACATTTGGAAAAACCATATTTTTCGCATGGGCAACTATACATGGCGTGTTCACGTGTGTCCTGCCCACACAACCTCTACATCCTTGCAAATAATGTGGTATACAAAAGTATATTAGAATAGATAAACAATTTACATAACTATATCAGCATACATGTACAGTACACTCCTATCAGCCGTTCAATTAAGTATTATCTCCGTCAGAACTTTTACTTTCTCCTTTCAAAATGCAACAAAACATTTACATTCTTGAATTTAAAAAAAAGAATAATTCAAATTCTTCGCGCACGAAGTCGCGGGTAACAGCTAGTAATATAATAAATGTGAAAGTGTGTCTGTCTGTCTGTCTGTTTGTTAAGCTTTCACGACCAAACTACCAAACCGATTTGGATGAAAATTGGCAGAGTTGTAGCTTCAAACCCAAGAACGGACATAGGCTAGGTGAAATCACGTTAAATTAATTATTTTTGACTACAGATTAAAATTAGTTAACAAAGAAAGCCCATTGACTCCGCGATTCGCGTGAACTTTATTTTATTTTTCACTCAACTGTCACGTGATCCTTCAGGAATGCGAAAACATGTGGAATAAATTATTTTTAAAATCGACTATCACGTAATCCTTTTTCCGCTGTAACTTAGGAACAAATTGTCCGATACAAATTATTTTTATACCATCTTAAAGATAAAATTTTTACCTTTTTAATGATACCAATAAATTTACTTCTGTGGGTAAATTTTTTCATTCAATTTTTATTAATTTTTTAAATTTTAGTGCAGACGATTTTGAACATAACGCAAATTTATAGCTACTCAGTTGCTGAAGTTGAGACTTTGAACTAATTTACTTTGTTTCTGAAAATTTTGCTTATGTTATAAGGTTCCATATAGGCGGAATTTACATGTAGTCTGGCGTGCGTGATACCGTGGAGTCACAAGAATCCATCCAACGGTGAACAGAGCAGCGACAGAGAATTTACACCACTAAGCAATTGGTCAAGGTTTATTTTCTTCAGAGTTAATTAGTTCTTAAGATATTTAATTAAATAACGACATTAGCCGCTTTTAAGCCTAATGTTAGACAGTTTTTCTAATAACTTCTGAAATCTTTATTGAACAACCAATTATTTTTTATGCCATTTTTACAGCGGCAGAAAATGATCTTTTAATACTATTAATTCACATTTACGATGAAATCGTTTCTCTGATTGCTTATAAGTTTAAAATATTATATTTTTAAGACTGTAATTTCTAACATATCTTTTATTCTGTATAGAAATAAATTCAAGTCAATTACTGTTTCGCTCATGACGGTTTTTTTAGCATGTTAAATGAAATATAAAATATTGCTTTAGACCAGAACAACAAAGGGACTTACTTCGGTTTCCTGTTGTTAGCATTTACAGCACAATAACGGTTACACAGTGATCCAATATCGTTGTGAGTATTCTCTCGATGTTTTTTGAGTACAGGTGAGGTATTACGAAATATCCTTCTGTAGATACAGTAATGGGCATTAACAAGGGATCATAATTGCTGAGGCTCTTCAAGATCTTGAATTTTTTCAGGGCTACTTCACGAAGACCTAGAATGATAGTCGTTGATGCCAGTACTACTAATACTAACCTCGATATGAGACTGCGCAATGGCACTGGTTAGCAAATTACACACCTAGGTAGCAACATCGTAGAAAGCTACTGTTTACACTGATATAGGAGAAAGAGAGTTTTTAATTCCACTGTCGATAACTACCGAAGGATTTATTCTCAGTAAAGGTAACAATCCCTGTAAAAAAATATCATTTGCAGGCTCAGGAGGATACTGAAAGTGGCAGGCATCACATTTGGAAAACACATATTTTCACTTGGGCAACTATGTGGCTGTTCGTCATGTGCAGCCCACACAACCTCTACATCCGTCGAAATAACATGAGTATACAAAGTATATTAGATGAATAAACAATTTAACATAATATCATATATACATGTACGAGTACACTCACTATAGTTCAATTAAGTTATAAACCATCAAAACTTTCCTTTCCCTTTCAAATGCAGCAAAACATTTCTTGAATTAAAAAAAATAATTCAAATTCTTCCCACAAATCAGGTAACAGTTAGTAATATAATAAATGTGAAAGTGTATCTGTCTGTCTGTTTGTTAAAGTTTCACGGTCAACTACCAAACCGATTTGGAGAAGGTGGCAGAGTTGTAGCTGAAACCAGGAACGAACATAGGATAGGTAATCAAGTTAAATGATTATTTTTTGACTACAGTTAACAAATTAAATATAACGAAAATCCCTGACTCCGCGATGAATGAAGATTATTTTATTTTTCAACCAACTGTCACGTGATCCTTCAGAATGCAGCATGTAGGAATAAATTATTTTTTAAAACTCAACTATCACGTGATCACTTTTTTTTCCGCCTAACTTCAGGAACAAATTGTCCGATAAAGTTATTTTTTGCCTTCAAAGTTCAAAATTTTACTTTTAATGATACAATTTACTTTCTGTGACATTTTTCCTTCATTTTTATTAATTTTTTAAAGTTGTACCTTTAATATACAGCAGACGATGTGAAATATTCTGATTTATAACTACTCTGGTTAAGTAGGAAACGGTTTTAGACTCTTAATCTATTCTACCTTATTTCTGAAAATTTTGGTTACCTTATAAATATCATATAAAATAAGTGCAGAATGGTACATGATGTCTATCTGGTCTGTGACAAGAACTCCTCCCTAAAGCGGTGAACTGTGCGAAGCATTGAAATTTCATGACATTTAGAGTTATATTTCTAGGTCAAAGTTAACATTACCTTTCCTCAGAGTTAATTAGTTCTAAGATATTTGGAATTAAACACGAAAATTACTGTTTTAACCTATGCTTTAGATGTTTTGCATAACTTCTAAAATATGTTTGTAAACAACATATTATTTTTATGCCATTTTAAATACCAGAAAGTGACTCTTTTTAATGCATTAATCTTCCAAATGATGAAATGTTTTTTCTGATGGTTATTAAGGTTTAAAATATTTTTTGTAACGAATTTCAAACAAACTTATCATTCTTATGAAACTAAATTCAGCCAAATTACTCGTTTTCGCGCGCGGGTTCTTGCATGTTAAAGTTATATAAGAATATTTTTCTTTGTTACACAAACAAAGGAGATTTTATCACTCTCCTCAGTTTTCCGTAGCTAGGTAGTTTGTCATTGCTTTTAATACGACGTGATCCAATGACGTTGTGAATTGTTTACTCGATATTTTGTTTTAATTTTTCTAGAGATTTACAGAATATCCTTCTGTAGATACAGCAATGCGTGCATTAACATAGGGTACATCATATTCTGCTGGAGCTCTTTCAAGATCTTAGAATTTTAGGGGCGCCTTCCGAGCTAACCCTAGAATGAAGTCGTGTAGCGTACTAGCTATATCGCAACCCTTCGATATACCGAGACACTGCCAATGGCACACGGTTAAAAAATTGGACACACTCAGGTCAAACAGTCAGGAAAGCTTACTGTTATAGATCAGATATAGGGAAAGAGAGTGTTTAATTCCACGCCTTCCAGATATACGCAGAAGAAATTTATCTCTCAGTTCAAAAGGTAACAAATCCTTTGAAAAATATCATGCCATGAGCTCAGGGCCGGCCAGACACCTTGAAAGTGGCAGACGCATTTGGAAAACCATTATTTTTCGTAGGCAAACTGTGTGGTCGTGTTCAAAGGTCCAGCCACACAACCTCTTACATCCGTGCAAATAACGATGGTACACGAAAGCTATATGCATAGATAAACAATTTTCTTAACTATTTACATACATGTCAGTCACTCCAGTCAGCGTCCAGCATTAGTTATCAACCGTCAGAACTTTACTTTCCCTTTCAAAATGTCAGAAAACATTTGCACGTTCGTGAATTAAAAAAAAAAATAATTCAAATTCTTCGCGCACGTAGTCATGTGGGTAACAGACTAGTTACTAATATAATAGCTCAGATCTGTCTCTGTAACACTCTGACGTCACCAATAATTAAAACTCGCGCCATAGCCTGATGCGAGACGTTAAACAGCATTATTTCATACATGTTGCAGAGAACCTAAATTTCAGTAATTTCTAAATTTAAAAGAGAGTTGTATGTTCTAATCAAATTTATATATCTAAAAGTAGTGGAAATAAGAATTTTGGTCATATTGATATAAAAATACATCTCATAGTCAATAGTTCCCGAGAATTTTAAATTATATTAATCCTATATTTCAAATTAATTTCCGTTTTTAATAGAGAAGAGTAAATCACGTCTGTGCGTGATATAGTTTGAGCCTTCGATGATCCATTATCTTGCTACAAACGATTGATGACATAATTGATAAGTATTTGGCACGTTGACGACAACGAGAAGCGCTTTGTTTTGATTAGAATTTCGAAAAGAATTCCTTGTAAAATTTTAACTTTACTACGTTTGACGTAGAATTTCATGGTTTTAGATTATACAAGAGTGGTTAAACAACCGAAAATACTTCACACGGAATGCGTTGTTCACCAAGAGGTTTTGAATGAAGAAATATGTGAAATAAAAAACAAATATTTCCTGTCATAAACATATGTTTATTTTTTTTTCAATCAATCGTTAACATTTCTCTGCATATATTTAGTTTATACGTCAAATATGACGGAAATCTCTCGAATGAAGAGGAATTCTTGCTCGTCATACACAGGACGGGTGATTTTCAGTTAATAGAAATTAAGGCCGGAATGAAAAAATTCGAATTATCGACGAAGATAGGAGGTAAGAACGATCCCAATTAAACCAGAATTACACTATAAATAGAATCTGAATTTCCAGGAAGTGAAGCATCTAGAATCTTATTAGCCACCTGGATACATTTTATGAGAATAGGAGAAAAGAAAGGATAGTGCAGGGAATGGTATTTTGGTTTTCTGTCATTAAAAAATTATAATCATGACTAATCTGATTGGTCCCGGACATCAGTGTCCCCTCCCTGCCTTCCTTTGCGAATTTCCACGGGCTGAGATGTGTGTTGGGGACTCGGAATGGGCTGAAGTTTGCCCGATAGCATCGGTCTCCCCTGACGAGGGCACGACCGCTGTATGGGGGGAAGAATGTAAAAAATTGGTCCTCAGAATTTTTTGCCAGATTAGGTTATTTTATCAATTCGGTTATAATTACACATAAAAGATTTTCCTCGATGGGTAAAGGGCATTCGTGGCGAGGGGGCTGGCCCCCCGGCCTCCTCTGGCATCTGTGGGGATCTCTGCTACTCCAGGATTAGAGAGATTTTCACATTGTATTAGCAACTTGTGCCTTCGATCTGTGCAAGCCTGGTTATTTCGCATTTCGAAATAAGGTAAATTACCAAAATTAGTTCATTTTTCCTAATTTCGGTGCATCAAACTAAATTTCAAACCAAATTTCTTATTTGGTGTACATATAGTCTGTAGGCATAAAATAATTTTTGTAATTGAAAATCACGCTTATGATATTAAAAAAATCATTCACTGATTTTTCTTGTCGGAGTACTTCCTTGCTAAGATGACGAATAATTTTCGTACTTTGATTTGATTTAATTTTGCTTCAGTAATCCATTGGTTATGATATATCTCTGTTCATTACTATTCACGCCAGCATTTCGAACCATCTACCTAATTATATGACCCACATCTCTTACACTAGAAGAAGGCGTCATCTAGCATCAGATAATAGGTTCTTGGATACGCCAGCGCGCTGCGGTGGCGTGAATGGTTAATCATATATGCGATTCCAGAAAATTGAGGTAGATATTTAAAACAGTAATAAGATCTAACTGATCACCAATATAAAGAAATACCATGAGTGAAAAGTCGATTTTGATTGTAATGATAGTATTTACATGAAGCAGAATCCGCAATTTTTCTCCAGCAGCAAAATAGTTTTCTGACTTCTGGCAGTCAATGTATGTTACTTTTGATAAATAAATTATTTTCATTTATGTCGGCACTTTTTCGCGAAAAAATACCACCGACTAATAATATTTCCTGCCTTCTTCTTTAAGACTGAAACTGTTTATCCAAAAAGCGTTGTTTCTGTGCGTGAAATAAATTACGTCCAATACATAACTGTTTATCCAATCATAAATTCTTGCGACTGATGGCCAAAAATGCCGACTCGGGAAAAAAATCGGGGGGACTGCATCAACCTCCCTGGGACCTGTATTTGTATCACTGTCTTGCAATTATACCACCCTGCCCGGTGGCGAATATCACACGGGGCTATCGAGCTACAAACCCCAGAGCAGAGACTTAATTTATTTATTAGAAATCACTACAGCTGTTTTTCTTAATCTCCCTTTGAAAAAAAATTGGACGATTTTCACCGGTTTTGACAGGCTCGAAAGTTTTCCCACTTTTTTAGTCATTCCCACTGTAATGTTCGACGTTGCGTAGCATCAAAAACATGTTTGTGCTAGTTATTATTGCGTGTTTTTGTTAAATTATCGATAGTATTGGTAGTGTTCTTTTAATTCCTAATTGTCAGGTGAGTCAATTTGAAAGTTAAAATGTTTGGTTTACATAAGCATAATTATGACTCTCGACGATACAAAACTTTATACCATGCCTCCCCAGCCCCCATACCCAACTCGGATACTGCCTCTTCCCTAACTCACCATCAGACTCTGCTGAACTCTTATAGAAAAAATTTTGAAATGTGGGTGGGAAAAAAAAGATGTGACTGTTCCGTTTTCTCAACAATCATGATTTGAAATTTGCTTGGCCGCAAACATATCGAATGATTCTTTATTGTATGCACTCATTTCTTTGTGCCTTTTTTCTGTTCTTTCATCCTAAAGTAGTCTATCCTATTGAGACAAAAGGAAAACAGCAAAAAATGTGGAACGAATCAAAGTATATCAGAGAAGTAGAAATTTTTGAAAGCAAAAATGAAATGAAATAAGAAAGGCGGTAATCGTGCGCTTAGATTTTATTAGCTAATCCTGGATAAAATCATACAAATATTTCAGTGTTCATTATAATTATCGATCTTTAATACAATATAAACTAGAGTAGAGTAAATGGTGCAGAATAGATAAACCAAGCTACCTACAGCCTGCTCATGCGATAGGATTTTATCTATTCTGTAATTTTAATATTTTCATGTAAAGATCGATCTGACGAATAAATATGTTATTAACCGGAAATACTTGTTTTAATTTATATCAGACGTTTCACTGAAAAAACTTATTGAGACGGACCTGAATTGCTTCCTTTCTTTTTCACTTTAATTAGCTTCTCATGGCGCCATCTGTTGACAGTAAGAACAGTTTTCGGTATGCGCAAAAATATTATTTACTACAAATGCCCATATTACCCTAATATTCAAAGTTGCAATTCAAATTTTAATATAACGTCGTTCAGTTTGTGTCAAGTATTCTGAAAGTCGCAGTACAATCGAAGAAAACCGCATGTTATATTAATAATAGCAAAACATCACAGTTCGAAAATTTTCTTTAATACCGATTTTACTTATCTGATAAATGTTTTTTATTGTCTCACTTTAGGCTAGTAATACTCTCAAGCTCTGAAGTTCGACGCATGAATCACTGCCTCCAGCTAAACGCGTTTCCACCTACACCTCATTTTAAACACATAAAGTTAATTCTTAACAGGGACGTGGCGAGGGGGGGGGTAGTGAGACCCCCCCTGATTTTTTCTGAAGCTACGCAATTTTGGAAAAAGTAATCCAGATTGTATTTATTTTATTCTGCGCATCCACAACATTTGCAGAATTATTTATTGAAATCGAAAAAAACAAAGTGAACCTTTATTTCACTAAGTTGGTTTTAAATTCTCAAGCAGACCATTGACAAACCGATATGGAGCCGTTCCTGACCTGCAGTTCAGGGTATGCGGCGTGACTATAGTTACGACCAAGGCTTGGCAAACTTTTCCCTTCTGTAGTAAAATAAATAAAGATAAATTCTCATACAGCGAAAATGAGCTGCCACTGTTCTGTAGATCCCAGAAATTTTCAATTTACCACAGTCAGACAGTGTTCTTTCGTAAATTTCTAAGTGTCTCCCAATACAAAGATTATCCCCTGCTTTGGTCTCCGGTCAAGTCCTTGTATCAAGCGCAGAGAAACTGCCAGTTTAATTACGCTGTCGGGACCCACCATGAGTCGATATTGCCGAAGGAAAATGACGAATACCGAAATCGGGTATAATGTGTTATAGCGAATGATCGAACTTGAATCCTAGAGTGTTTTTCGATCAAGATCCAATGTACGAATCACGAAAACTCCGATGTCTAACCTGATTTTTCACACTGAGGTTATAATTTTTTTTTTACTCGCATGATCCTGATCGAAGTCAAGACTTGAATGCAATACCCCATATCTTTATTCTTTTCTTAGATAGATTTAAGATTCTTACTCGTTTTCTTAAATCTTAAAATTAAAATACAGTTAATTCGATAGAAGAATTGAGTAATCAATTCAAAAATGGAAAAAACGAGTTTAAATTTAAATGTTTACTGGGCTTTTGCATAATTATTGTTATATTTTTAAGTGTAAGAAACATTTGATAGTATTTTTCCACAGACAAAAGGAATAAATAATATTAAATTTTTATATAATATTGATTTAAAAACTTTGAGAGATGCTAAACAATTTTTACAGTACATTCATTTAGTATGTTAGCTTTCATCATATTTATAAAAAAAATATTTTATTAAGAAAATTCTGAATTACATTGGACATAAGTCCATAATGATGAATTTATTATACAACAGAGAACAAATATTAACTCGAGATGTGTATATTTTAACCTTTCCTTGACTAACCTTATTGAATGACATGGATTTCTTTTTCTCTCAACTTACTGATAAATTTTTTTCATTATCGATTTTTTTATACAGAAAGACTTGACTAGAGTAAATTCAGTGATTAGCTGAAACATCTTTCTAATCCTCAGTGTAAATTGTAGCCTCCTCATAAAATACGCAAATTTGTTGTGTGCTGGATCAATAATTACTTATTCAAAGTGCTAACTGTTTCAGGAATTTTAAGAAATGCTCGCAAATTTTTATGCCGCTGACCTCAAAACAAACTATTGCTTAAAAATAGTTTAGAACTTTTTTATATTCCTTTTTTCTCTATTAAAATGGTGCACCTAGATTTCAAAAGAAAAAAATAGTCATAAAAAAAGCTTTAAAAGTCAGAAAGGGTTAAATATTTTTGAAGAAATATATGAGCAACTTTCTCTGACAAAAGTGATGTATATCCGCTTTTTTCTAAAAAGTTTTGTTGACAATTCTTTCTCATCTGAAGTGTACCAACTGTACGGGTGCAGCTTTCATTCAATTTGAAGGGAAATTATGCAGAGTGCAATAGCAATTATCAGGTTCGAAGACAATGTTTAACTATTGTTTATTTTGAACACATAGCACAGTAAGACAAAGACATCAGACACAAGAACGTTTGAGCAGAAAGCACAGTTCAACCATCACTCACTGATTATACGGCTCTCCATGAAAGTAACTCATGGGATAGCTGTGACGTCACGCAGTGACTCGGTATCATTTTCATCATCAATAGTAGCTTGTGATTTGGGTAAAAGATTGAATGAGAGACTGAGAGAGGAAGTAATCGCGTATACTTCAAGCAATCCCCTTTCTCTTAACTTCCCAAAATAAGAATACACAAACAATAATAAAATCAAACATTAAGCATTAACACTAATTAATTTACAGCACATGGTGTTTTGGAATGTTAGAAGTCTTAGTTAGAATATCTGCAGCCATTTTATCAGTTGGAATTAATTTACCCTTATTTACCCTCGTTCATAAACTTCACGGATATAATGACATCTAATGTCAATGTGTTTAGTGTAATGAAAGATATAGGATTTAGAACAAGTTTCTGAGCTATTCTACGTCAGAAAACACAACAGTTGAGTTTCATCATTGATTCATACAACTCATTAGAAACGGCGTAAAAAACAATTTCTTTGGCACATTCAGACGGTGCAATATATTCCCTCGGTGCTGGATAACAACACAGTGCTGCTTTACTTTCCCATGAGAGATGGCTCCTCAGCAAATTTTAACATACAACCACTGTAACGATTTCTATCTGTGCATATCTGCCTTCCAGTCAAGTTCATCTGCATAAATCTTCAACTAAGCTTTTTTGTAGGTACTGAAGAGTTAAACCATACGGTTTTGATACCTTTTAGATATTTTAATACTCTTATTAGCGCGTCCAATGAGGCATACCTGGATTTTCGTTAAATTGACTTAAATAGCTAACATAGTATGTAAAATATCAGGTCGATACAAATAGCTAAGTTTCAATGAGATCACCGATAGACCTGATAAGGTATGACTTCACCTTTTTCGCCTTGTTTTTTAGTTACTTTTTAGCATTATGAGACACTAGTCCAGGTTTACCACTGTCTAGCAGCCTCATGCTTAATTTCTCTAAATATTTCAATTATTTACTCTGGAGACATGAATTTGATCATTTTGACATTTGTGAAAACTCTATTCCTAAACAAAAAATACTTAATCTTTCCTAGGTCTTTAATTGCAAACTCATTGACAAAAATTCTTAAATTCAAGATATAAATTTAATATTAGTACAACAAATTAAACATGAATGATACATATTACAATTAACTCACCTTTAGAAGTTCTTTAATTTATCAAACATTTATCTGAAAAGCGGATTTAACCAAAAGATTTTAGTTTTCTATCTAACTACAAGAACCGCATGCCTACCACCTGTTTTGTAGTATAAAGAGATCTACTTGCAGTTTATACATCACATAATCGGATCTTTGTATTCGATGAAATGATCAGTATTCCATAAAATTTCTTCATCAAGATCACCATTGACATAATAGCCATGATAAAATCTAGTTGAAATAGTTCGAGATTATTTTTCGCACAGTAGGCCATTCTTACGGTTCTGATAGAAGCCAGGTCAAGGACAGGAGCAAATGTTTCTTGATAGTCGGCGTCAGGTATTTGCGCTATAACTCCTTTAGCAACAAGAACGAGCTTTTCGTAAAGCATAGAACCGTCTGCGTTGTATTTTGTAGCGTATCATTTTGATCCGGTGATATTTTTTTATCTTTAGGGTCGTTTTACTATTTCCAGGCTTGATTCTTTAAGAGAGGCATTGTATCTCGTCTGCATGCTTCAAGCCATTCTTTCAGAATTCAGTCATTTAAAGCTTCTTTCAGGATGGGAGCGTCTCTAAGCGATTTGATCTTCTCAATTTTTCTTGATATTACCTGCTTTCGGCAACTCCCCGGTTTCCCGCAAAATCTTTTTGGTTGCCAAGCCACGTCTCTTGGCAACAGCAACATTGATTGTAATCACCTTGAGAGTAACGTCTGATTCTTTTGGCGAGCTTCCAACTTCAATGCCAGGGGTAATCCGTTGTATCGATCGTTCGCAGGTGGGTGTGTTTCTTCCCTGCGTCTCTTGATTGGATGGTTCCTTTTGATTCTGCTTTCCATGATTCAGCAAGAATTTTATCCTTTGCGTAGGGTGTACTTTTCTTTCGGTATGTGGATTTCAGGAAAAAAGTAATTTTCCGTTGCTCGTGTTTTCAAATTCGTTTAATTTACGTCTCTCTGGAATAAATCCTTTCATTCAGCGGAATCAAAAATCAGTAAACTCTGTTTTCATCTAACTAGCCTATGAAAATACTTCGGTTGATCTAGCATCAAATCTCCTTTGATGGTTGCTTATTTTAAAGCACAAATGCTTTTTGGCCGAACGTTTGAAAATGTTAAACAGCTGGCTTTTTTGCCAAATAATTTTGGAATGGGGTTTGGTTTTCATCTTGTAATCCACGGGTAGGACAGCGATTTCTTATGTACACAGCACAATTTATTACTTCTGCCCAGAATTTCATTGGGAGTCAAAGATTGAAGGTAGGCATCTGGCCATGCAGTAAAGTTCGGTTTTCACGTTCTGCGATACCGTTCATTTGTTGGGTATACGCACAGGTGCGTTCTCTTTAATTCATTTTGACTAAATAATGGTCGAAATTTGGTCAACATACTCAAGCCCTTGGTCAGTTCAGGTGTCTTTATTTTGCAGTTCAGCTTGTTTTTTCAATGTAAGCTTTGAATTCAAGAAATGCAGACTTTACTTCGTCTTTTGATCTAAGGAAATAGACGTAGCCCACAAATCGAGACAGTCATCAATAAGTTAAAATAAAATGATTTTTCCTATTGCCTCAACACGCATAGGTCCACATAAGTCAGAATGTAGTACTTAATAATTGTGAACTTCGGTTTTTTTGGCTCTTTTGAAATGGGTAACCGGTTGCTTACCTTGAATTACAAACTTTACAATCCGTCAAAGTGTCATTTGGTTTCAGTTCATCCAGCACACCATGTTCTGCGCTTTGCAATTTCTCTTCGAATCTTTTTTCCATTCAGGTGACCGAATTTTTTGGTGCCATTGTTCAATTTCTTTCTGAGAATTGAGCACAGATTCCACCATTGCAGTGGCTTATAATAAGAACTTTTCGCGTTTAACTGATGAGCTGGATTTCGTTTAAATTAATCCACTACCATGGTTTTGCTGGAATTTCACGAGTAAAGTTGTTAGCAGTAACCTTGATTGAAATCAAATTATTCTTTAATTCAGGAATATATAACATTTTGAAAATTAATTCCTTTTGTTTGATTTCAAATAAGAACATCAGATGTCACAGTTCCTTTGGCGTAGCTTTTACCGTTTGTTTACATCTGCTAATTTTACGTAATAACATCGTCGATGAAGTTTATTTCTGTAAACAAATGTTCGTTGAAACACATATGGCTTGTTGCACCCGCTTTCAAGGCAGAAAATATTTCTTTGCAGATAACACAACAATACAGTATTAAAGATTACCTTTTGTTTTGTTTCGTTGGTTTCCACCATCATTGCACTGTTGTTTTTTGAATGAATTTATTATTGGCCAGCATCAATTTTTATTTTCTTGCTTCTTACGGCATATGCTTGCTTTGTGTCCAGAAAGAGTCCACAGTAGTTACATTTTACTTAGATTTTTTTGATTGTTGTTTCTGTTCCTTTTTCCGTCGGCGTCGGGTTGGCGACTTTGGTTTACTTGTAACGCTCGTACTGCTTTTCTCAGTGTAGGAAGCTCGTTGTGAATCATGGAAGGTCGGAATTTCTTTATTATTTTTTCTGCGTTTGCCTCTTCAGTTAGCTTGATTTTCAGCGTTTCGGGAGAGGGTAACTCATCTCTGGATTCGATGGCGATTCGGAGATTTTCGGTACGACTCAGGGGAATGCTGTATAACAGTAGAATCGTGGAAGTAAATCGTGCAAAGCGGAATTTCGATTTCCATTTCCTTTAATTTGTCCTGAAGCATGAAGAATTCGTTGATATGCTCGTTCATATTTTAGAGTCAGTCATTTTTAGCAGATTAAAGTTGTTTCGGGAGCGTTACTTTCCGCGCTGGTCCTTTGACTCACCGTGTTTTGCAATTTGTTAGTCCAGAGTTCATGTGAAGTTTTGCAGTTCTTGATTTAGAAGCAATTCAAGAAGGATGAATTGATAAGGATTATATCAACTTTCGCTTTTTGATCGTCGGATATCCATTTCGCAACGTCTGGTGCATTATCCGCATCACCAGTGACTTCTGGTTTTGGTTCAGCTCCGGTGACAAAGTTTAATGATCGTTTTTTTCACCAAAATGGCTTCTATTTACTTAGTTTCAGCTGTCGCGTAATTGTCTTTTTGAAAGTCTTTTCTATAGCGATATTACTTGCCGATCATTCGGTGATGAATGCAGACTCAGCGTAAATTCCAGCGGTTTCGCTTTTTTGCTTGTCTTAGCAACTTCGTAGTTTAATCGAAGTGCGCGAAGTTTCGTTGCCTCTCATTCCAACTCTGCGCCAAAAGTTAGCAGGTGCAGTTAAGATTGCCTGGGCCCGCAACCATTGAAGGGAAAATTGGCAGAGTGCGATTGCCCAATTATCAGAGTTCGAAACTGGTTTTAATCATTGTTTATTTGAACACATAGCACGTAAGACAAAAGACACAGACGCAAAAAGAACGTTTGACAAGCACGAAGTTCAAAACTTCATCACTAACTACATTATACGGCTCTCCATGAAAGGGAATCATGGGATACATGTGACGTCACGCAGTGACATGTGTATCATGACATCATCACAATAGCTTGTGATTGGGTAGAAAGGTGAATGAGGAGACTGAAGGAAAGTTAACTGCATATAATTTCAACAAATTTTGTCTCATAACTATTTTTCCCCTTTATTAAAATTACCCAAAGTTGCAATTCTCAACAAAAACTAAAAATATCCACTTCTAAACCTACTTTGTAAAATGGATATATTTCACTTTTGATTTAAAAAAATCTCATATATTTTTAATCTTTCTGTAACATCTTTATTTATTTATTTTTTTTGTGCGTCGGTGTGTTTAATGCTAGAAAATATATCTAGGAGTCTCATCATTTGGGGACGTTCTTTTCTCTTATGTAAAATGTCAGCATTTCTCTTCCAAAATCTTGATAATTATGCCCAGAAACATTTGATATACCATGAAAGCAAGCCACACAAATAATCTCTTTTCCAACCCTAGGGAAGCTTTGACAGGACAGTTTAAAATCCTGTAATTTCATGGTTGTCTTCCAGTTACCATTCGTGAGAAAAAAGAGACGAGTAGACTGGCAGATTTATGATCGGGAGGCCACAGTTGTTTTACATCCACAAAACCCCTAACTTCTTATTGGGCGGGAAACTCGAACGGACTTGTATCTGTGTGAATGACCATGGTAAAGTTAAAGACAACATAAAAGAAATCTCAATCCAGAAAGCGGAGTGTAGCTGATAAAGTACAGTGCGACACATACAAACTGCCTTTACTATAGGTAGATTAAATCATTATTATTATTGTGTGGAACTTGGTTGAATTCAAACATTTTTTATCCCGAATTCGTAGAGTAATTCGATTTTTTCTCTATTCTTAATATTTCTGCTTGCTATAGTACCTAAATATAATCTGTAATATAATCTGTTATATAATCTGTAATCTGTCCGTTGTCTTTGCTTTACTTAAATGTCAAGAATGAAAATTTTAAATTCTTTTTTTATATTTCTAAATTGCTTTCGTCCTTACTTTGTATGCTCATCGATCGTGAATAAATAGCTTTTAAGGTTCTTTATTCACACTAGAATCAATCAAAACAACCAGGTAAATGTTTTCTCACTTTTTTTGAATTATTTTAAATTAACTTTAACTTTATTAACGTTATTTTTAAAAGAGTAATATAAATTTTATTACTGTTAATTAAAGTTTCACACTGTTTATTTCATTCATTATGTATTCTTTATTAAAAGACGGTAAATTTTAAAAAATAGATTTTTTTTTTTTGCCTTTTTTTTAGTTAAAACACTTACGTTTTCTCTGTATATATTCACTTTTACATAAGATATTCTAAATTAAATTCAGGAATTGGTCAGTTGCACTGCTTTTCATTTATTTTACGTACTTTTTTGTTGCATTGGTATTTGTTTATTTAACATGATTTGTTTAATGAATCTAAAAAAATTCTGCAAATTTATGCATATATATTAACCAGCGGATGTTTGCGATTTTCAAATTACTCGGATGAGAATTCAGAACCTTTTCCGTTCGCCGTGTATATAATAATAAACGGAAACTAAAACAGGTTTGGGCACGACAGTGTTTTTTTAACATCAGTTAGGGATATAAAGAGAATATTGATTTGGCCAAATACCTGCCTCTGTAAAACATTTCACTTTTGATTCTAAATAAAATAATTCTCAAACAATGTAAAAAAATTAAAAGATTAATAAAATTAGAAATTTTATTGTTTGCATATTTAAAAAAATTAACACCTTGATATTGTTTTCATAATATTTTAAATACAATTCCCCATATTAATTAATTACATATTAATTAATTACATTATTATTTCAGTAAAAGAAATGACCAAGGAGGATCTTTCAGATTGTGATTTTTTTATTGTCCACATCTATGAATAAATGTTAGTGGCATGATATGTTAAGCACTTAGTTGATTATTATTTCGTATTATTTAAATATTATATGTATGTATATTATTTATGCCTTATCAGAATGTATTATTTATGATTAATTGTAATTTAATGATGGTAAGAAATAAAATTCAGTTTGAAATAATTATAGTGATAATACAAAATAAGGCCATATTAATAAAATTGCTTGCTACATTGTTGATATGTTCTTTTGATTATATTGGAGAAATCAGGCTATATGTCATTCAGAATCTTAAGGTGAGGGGTGCTTCTAAATAGAACTTTGCTCTGCGACTGTTCTTATACTAGGGTACACTGGAATATCTCTTTTGGCTTCATTAATATCTATTATCCATTTTGCTCAAATATTTTTTATTAGTTCATATTTTAAATAAATCCCAAATGGTTTGAGTTTCAGATCTTTACGAATTAACTTGGTTCTGAGTTTGTGATATCTTTCTTGTAGTGCTCACAGTTTTCTGATGGGTTGAACCCACACACATACATGGGAAAGCACAGCTAATCAATGTTCACCAAAAAAATGATTTATAGAGGACGAGTTTATTTTCCGTAAAGAGTTGGGACTTCCACCACCGAGGAGAATAAGTATTGCCTTTATACTTAAATTTTGTCTTTATTTTTTTCAGAAATATGACTTTTGAAGGCATGTCTTTTGCCTTTGTTTGAAACGTTAGATATTTCGTGTCCTCATTGTGCAATGATATTGCCATCTGGCAGGAACTTGTATATTAGGCACTACTCCAAAATATTTGTCTCTTTTAAGTCTGCAAAGTTCATCATGAGAGTCGGCATTTTTTGGATCTACCCCAGATGTGAGACGCTCATACGTCCCTGCGCCAACAATCACGCGCATGCACGCCTGCGGCAGTACTATGACGTCACAGGCAAAACAAATTACTATGCGACAAACTCTTACAGATGTGATCATCGTCGTGATTGTCGACCATTCTTTTCGCATTATTAGTCACCGTAGTTATTAGCGATTCAAACCTGACGGTATTTTGTCACTCAAAGTTCGACCGACTATCACTGTAACGAGCGGAAAGACGCTTTTCACGGACAAAATGAACATTAATTTCACTGAAGTAGCCAACAAACTTTTAACTATTTGGCACAAACATTAAAATTCATAAGAGCAACGCGATTATTGCACTGTAATTGGGATGCACCGCGCACATTTCACTGTCCGTGCACATTGGTGGTGGGGCCCGCAATGCAAACAACGCACTCCGCTCACACACTGGAGCAAGGTTGATCAAAGCGATACGTCTGGAAGAAATAGGGTCAGGATCGCCAGCGACAGCGATCCACCGTATACCATACTACGGGATTGGGCTTCATTTTGGATGGCGACCCAAATAACAACTCAACCTGAGGAGAGATTTGGCTGCCTCTCAAGCTTCACCCACTTATTTTAACTCGACTTTTTTGCTATCCTATTTCCTTCCTTCATTATCCGAGAGATGAATTCATACATTGAGCTAATGGATGTCAGATGGAATAATAGGGCTTTCGAAAGGTTAGTAAAGTTAATTACTTTAAGCTTCAATAATACAGGGTGTCAGGGAGTGTGGAGACATCACAAAAGTTTTCAAAATAACTAGGAACGATGAAGCATTGTCCCGATGTTTCGTTTACTAACACGGCTTCTAAAGTCTTAGAATTTCACAGCATTGTTTATACCCAGAATCCGATATGATGGAGCTAGGTGTGTGTGTCTATGAGAAGAATTCATTCAGTTCAATTCAATTGCATCAAAATTCAATTGTGTTATCGAACTACAGAATTTGGTCTTTGGATTTTGT